>JAVJIF010004612.1:0-143863 GCA_038442645.1 Agave tequilana
GTTGAAGAAATGATCCAACCTGATACAGATCCTTGGATCAAACATTTGAATGCTCTTTGGGATATCCGCTTTGAACAGCGTGAGCACCCACAGATGACAAGGTTGTTCAGATCAACCTAGGAGATGAGACCAACCCAAGCCCATCTTCATAAGTGACGGCCTGTCGCCTCCAGAGAAGAAGGATTTAATATCTCTTGTACAAGAGTATATAGATGTCTTCGCCTGGAATATGAGGACATGCCTGGACTTGATCCTCAAGTGGCTATGCATCGCCTCAACATCAATCCGGACATGAAGCCTGTTAAACAACAGCAGCGACGGTTCCGTCCAGAGATAATGGAGGCAATTCAATCAGAAGTCAGAAAGCTCATCGATTCTGGCTTCATCCGGGAAGAACAACATCCCGACTGGGTAGCCAACATCGTCCCCGTCGCCAAGAAGAATGGGAAGATCCGGATCTGCATCGACTTCCGTGATCTAAACGAGGCCTGCCCCAAAGACGAATTCCCATTGCCAATCACAGATGTCATGATTGACAATACTTGTGGATTCGAGCGAATGTCCTTTATGGACGGGTTCTCAGGATACAATCAAATCAAGATGTATCCCGATGACGAAAAGCATACCTCCTTCAGGACTCCTCTAGGGGTATATTGTTACACCGTCATGCCCTTCGGACTGAAAAATGCAGGGGCAACATACCAAAGGGCCATGAACGCCATTTTCCATCAGCAAATACGGAAAAGGTGGAATGCTATGTCGATGACATCGCGGTGAAGAGTCGCACTAAAGGTGATCACATAACAGACCTGAAGGTGGTCTTCGACATCATGCGGGCTCATCAATTAAAGATGAACCCCACCAAATCCTTCCTGGGGGTAGCCAGTGGCAAATTCCTAGGATTTGTTGTGACTTCCACAGGAATCTATTTGGATCCAGAGAAAGTCCGCGCTATCCAAGAGATGCAACCCCCCAGAAGCCTCAAGGAGCTCAGGGGATTACAAGGACGATTGGCGTACATCCGCAGGTTCATATCAAACCTTTCCGGGAGATGCCAACCCTTCGTCAAGCTGATGAAAAAGGGTGTTTCATTCATTTGGGACGACGCTTGTCAAAAAGCGTTTGAGGAGATCAAACACTACCTCACCCAACCACCAGTCCTTGCAGCTCCGGTGTCCGGAAAGCCTTTCCTGGTGTACGTCCGAGCAATGGATCATTCCCTGGGAGCTCTACTAGCTCAGAATGATGAACAAGGACGAGAACAGGCAATCTACTATCTGAGTAGAACAATGATCGGAGCCGAACATCGGTACAACCCGATCGAGAAGGAATGTTTGGCACTAGTGTTCGCCATTCAGAAAATGCGACACTATCTGGTAGGCCAAACTATAAATGTCATATCAAAAGTCAACCCTCTGAGGTTACTTATGACAAAGCCTTCTTCACTAAATGGCCGGCTGGCAAAATGGGCCATATTGCTATCACAATATGAGATGCATTTTCTGCCACAAAAGGCTATTAAGGGGCAAGCGGTGGCGGACTTCTTAGCTGAACACCCAGATCCGAGGGCAGCCAAATTCTATGAGGATCTCCCAGACGAGGCCGCCGAAGTCTGCCTGACTCAGACGTTGTTCGAAAGTCAAGTATGGAAACTTTTCTTCGACGGTGCATCAAGGACAAGCCCAAAGGGACACGTAGTGGCGGGGGTAGGAGTAGTACTTGTCTCCCCACAAAATTATGTGATCCCCCGAGCTGTCTCGCTAACGGAGCCTTGTTCCAACAATGTGGCGGAATACAACGCTCTTTTGATTGGGATGCAATTCGCCGATGAGATTGGCGTTAAAAATCTCGAGGCTTACGGTGACTCTAAACTCATCGTCAGCCAAGTTCGCGGAGAGTACGAGGCCAGACATGAAGATCTAGTACCCTACTACAACGCGACAATTCACATGGCCGAAAGGTTTTCAAACTTCTACATCGACCACGTATCGCGCAGGCAAAATGCACATGCGGATGCACTCGCATCCCTTGCTGCTTCCTTAGCTCTTCCAGCTGGAGCAATGGAGAAAGTATTCGTTTATAGCCACGACCTATACTGTCCAAAAATTCCCCTCGGAGACTACCCGGGGTCAGCGGAAGATCGTCGCGGTAAAGAAACACTTGAAGTGTCGACCGCTTCAGGGCTTAAAGACTGGCGATTCCCCTACATTGATTTTGTCTTATACGGCATTCTGCCCGAAGACACCAAGGAGGCGGCCGCCATTCGGAGAAAAGCCCCCAAATTCTACTATAATGCGATTTCGCGAACATTGTATCGTCGATCGCATGACGGGATCCTGCTCCGATGCCTCTCATCAAAAGAAGCCCAAGGAGTATTGAAAGAAGCCCACGATAGTACTTGTGGAGCTCATCAACCTGGCCCGAAATTGGCACATCGACTCCAAAGGATGGGTTACTATTGGCCCAAAATGATTGCCGATGCTGTCGCTTATGCTAAGAGATGTTACGCCTGCCAAATACACGGCGATTTCATCCATCAAGCACCAGGGTACCTCCACTCTACGACCTCTACTTGGCCGTTTGAAATGTGGGGGATGGACGTGGTTGGCCCTATCAGCCCACCATCATCGAAAGGACATCGGTTCATTCTAGCGATAACCGATTACTTCTCTAAGTGGGCCGAAGCTATCCCTTTGAAAGAGGTGAAATCTTCTAACGTGATTAAGTTCGTGAAACATCACGTTATTTACCGCTTCGGTGTGCCTCGGCGTATCATCCATGACAATGGACCCCAGTTCATCAGCCAGGCTTTCCAGAGATTCTGCGCGAAGTTCAGAATCCAGAGTGTGTCCTCAACGAATACTATCCTGCTGCTAACGGTCTTGCAGAAGCCTTCAACAAGACTATTGGCAAGCTTCTCAAAAAGTTCGTCTCGAAAAGTCAACGAGACTGGGACGACAAGCTGGGTGAATGCTTATGGGCCTACCGCACAACGGTGCGAACCCCAACTAAAGCCACGCCATTTTCCTTGGTATACGGATGTGAAGCCGTCCTTCCATTGGAAATACAAATTCCCTCTCTACGCGTCGCCTTGACAGCGGAAATGACAACTGAGTAGAAGCATCAGCAGCGACTCCAGGAGTTGGAAGCCTTGGACGACAAGCGTTTGCAGGCCCAACAACAAATCGAGCTTTACCAAGCTCGTATCACCAGAGCCTTCAACAAGAAAGTCAAAGCGCGAACTTTCAAGAAAGGCGACCTTGTCTTAGCTGTCCGAAGACCCATGGTCATGACGCACAAGACAAAAGGAAAATTTCAGCCAAATGGGAGGGACCATTTGTAGTAGAGTCAGTCTACTCAAATGGATCATATCGCCTCATAACTTCAAATGGCGATACACTCATGATGCCGATCAATGGCAAATTCTTGAAGAAGTACTATCCTTAATAGTACCCTTCTTCCGATCAAGTTAAAAGTACACCTCTGATCAAACATCCGACGCCCTCGACGGCTAAGGATAGAGGGAAATGTTGGCCTTTAAGCCCAACATAAGTCCTCGACAACTCACCATGCTGAGGGGAATAGCATGGCTAGCCCAACTCAAACGGTAGTTGTTAAAGGCATGTCAAACCCGTTGACAGCTGAGGATTTGCTAAAAATCCTAAGGGACACGTTCCCATTTGATCCGACGTCCTCGACGGCTAAGGATAGAGGAAAATGTTGGCCTTTAAGCCCAACATAAGTCCTCGACAACTCACCATGCTGAGGGGAATAGCATGGCTAGCCCAACTCAAACGGTAGTTGGTAAAGGCATGTCAAATCCGTTGATAGCTGAGGGTTTGCTAAAAATCCTAAGTGGACTCGAGTCCACTCTTTCCTCCAAAATCCCTTACCAATTCTCGTCCATAGAATGGTAGGACCACAAAATGCAATCATTACTACGTTAACACTATACCTCTGGTAATGAATACCCTTTGTCGGGTATAAACTTTGCTTGTTAACTCTGCATAGAGTAACAAACTCTCAAATTTGCCAAGTTAACACTATACCTCTGGCATTTCAAATTCCACTTGTCAATTCTCATCAATAGAATGACAGGTCCTCAAATTGCTCTTATCACGAGCCAATTCTTGTCAAGTTAACATTACACCTCTGACAAACTACTGTTAAGTTAAACATTACACCTCTAAGCAGTACATCGAGTGCCTGTCAAGTTAATATCACACCTCTGATAGTCACCTTTCTTCAGACTTCCGTATCGAAGCTGAAATGGACGATGCCAAGTTAACACTACACTTCTAGCATCCGAGTCATCGCTAAGTTCAACAATACACCTATGGCCATGACCTTTCCTCGACTTCTTCGTCTAAGTCGAGATGACCAATGCTAAGTTCAACATCACACCTCTAGCATTACCTCACTGTTAAGTTAAACATTACACCTATGACAGTGACATTCTGAGTTAAGTTAACATCACACCTCTGACTCACATCCTTGTCGGGTTAACACCACACTTCTGACAAGACTATCTCCAACCCGTTAAGTTAATATCACACCTCTAACGGTAAAAGCTTTACTAGATTCCTCGCGGGTCTAGTTTCACTTGTTATTCTCTTCAACAGAATAACAGGTCCACCTAAAGACATTGTTAGGTTAACATTACACCGCTGACAATGTTTTATCAAATTCCCCAGCTGACCTTGAATCAAGTCAATCCTAGACACTTGACAAAAGTTCACCTTCTCTGGGAGTACGCATTCCCCCTGTCACTTTCTTTATAAAGTGGCGGGTCCACCAAAATCATTCTTTTGCTTCTAAAACAAAACATTCAAGACAACAGAAAGAGGCAAAAAGAAAAGTGTCACTTTTATTCATATCCAAACACATGAAAGTGATACAAAACGCTCTCGTATACAATAAGATTGAGTGTTACAATTAAGGAGTACAAAGAAGTCCCTCTCTCTCTCTGAGGCCGTACTCACTCCTTGAAGCCGCATCTGATCCTGAGTGCATGATGTCTGGAGAAGTGCCGAATTGTGGCGACTGTTGGAACCGATTGCACTTTGATGCACGACGCCAACTTCGAAAGCGCCCTAGCTGACTAAGCCAGGAGCAATGGTGTTCTTGAGGTCCGGTGGCAACAGAAGAGCCTGCAACCCTTCGTTCAAGAGTTGATCTTTCCCCCGCAGGCCATCCAAAGGACATGGACTGTCCTTGATGTTACTTCTGGGATGGGAGAGGAAGAGGATCCTCTCCGCCACCGCAACCGCCGGAACCTCCTCGCCGTCATACTTGACCTGACCATCTCTTGCCATCAGGCAAGAGTGGTGCAGGAGATCTGAAGAGACCTTGGCGAGATTTGGGTCCTCGTCAGAGATATAATTTACTCTCTTACAAACGACGAGGACCATAATTTACTCTCTTACAAACGAACATTGAGCAAGCTCGCCGGTTGAAGCACTCTTCCAGGAGACCAGCGAACCTGCAAAGAACAAATAAGAGAATCAGAAAATCTGGAACTTAGTATACTTTAAAAAGAAAACTAAGTAACAGACGCGGCAGTCATTGGGGACTTCAGACGCGGAAATGATCTGCACAGTCAAACCACCGCGTCAGCAGAAACAGACGCGAGTCAAAACTGTGCCACTCTCAGGATTCAAACGCGGTCTCAGTTTGCACTCGCGTCTAATGTACTAGACGCGAAAAACTTCAAACGCCGAAAATTGCCATCTCTCTGTTGGGTGAACAGGAGTTGCAAGATTCAGATCTGAAACGCGCCAAGGCAATAGCCATGAGCAAAGCCAGCGTCAAGAGCCCGCGTTCAGAAAAGTTCAAGTCACCAGCACAAATTCCAGAATAGGAATGCACCAGAATTTCATTCAGATGCCTATGCCAAAATACAGGCTATGGACATCATCGGGGTGACATACCAGCAGAAACCTCTGTCCAGAGTTGACCTCTCTGCATCCAAACGCGGGTGCGCAAGATGACATGAGAGAGGATTCCTTCTGAAGAGACCAAACAGAGGCATGGGAGCTCTGGGTCATCTTCATCCATGGGGTCACCTTCATCCATGAAGACGGTTCTCTGAAAGATAATTCAAGGCGAGACTTCTCTCGGAGCAAAACAAATGAAAACAGTCTAAGTTGGATTGTTGAAGAGGGAGAGGGTGCACTCTATTTATAGGCAGTCCCTAATAACTGTCATTAATGGGGCATCAATCGGAACCGTCGCGCACAACTGTCAAAGCCCAATTAAAAACGGACGCGTGGAGCGCTGCTTTGGAAACCGTCGAAATGCGCCGGTTTTTCAACCGCCAGCGTCGGTTCTGCATGCAAGAGCATTAACGCCTGAACCCAATAAGAGGCTGACGCGTGGATAAACGTCTTGGGAAGCAACGGATGACCCGGAACCCCAATCGACGGTGAAGACTTGACGTTCAAAGATCTCCTAAAAATCTTTTTAAGTCATGCTGCATTGAACGCAGATGGGAAAGTCGCTCGAGGCTGCGTATCCCGTGTCTGATCGATCCGCGTCTTTCTTAGCAACCGCGTTTCACTCTGTGATTGACGCTGCGTCTCACTCCATGGACTGACGACCGCGTCTCACTTTATGGATCAATGCTGCGTCTCATCAAGAAGACCGCGTTTCACTCTGTGATTGACGCTGCGTCTCACTCCATGGACTGACGACCGCGTCTCACTTTATGGATCAATGTTGCGTCTCATCAAGAAGACCGCGTTTCACTCTGAGATTGACGCTGCGTCTCGTCAAAAGGACTTAGTAAATCTAAGTTCCTGTGGACTGACGACCGCGTCTCACTTTATGGATCAATGTCGCGTCTCATTAAGAAGACTCAGAGTCAAGGCCGCGTTTCATTAACAGAACTTGGTCTTACCTAAGTGCCAGTTACCAAGGAGTTGGATTCGCCTACAGCTGAGCAAAGAAGATGGAGCAAAATTTTTCAAACTTTTATTATAAACAGTAAAAGTGGATACAAACACTCTAAACAGAGTGTCCTCTTCTTTACAAAAAAAAGGGGGAAAAGAAAAGAAGGCTAAATGTCCTGTTCGCCAAGGTACGGATTTGTTCCCTAAGGCGGTGAATCTCGTGTTGACGCGTCCTTTCAGCTTCCATAATAGCCCGGTTCCGCAGCTCCTCTTCGGATAAGAAATTTCTTGCGGCCAGCTGCGCTCGCAGAGATTCCACCCTGGAAGAATGTAGAGACAGACTCTCTTCAGCTCGCGCCCTAGCAGCTTGTTGCTCCTCTAGCTGCTTTTTGATGATAGCAAGCTTTTCCTCATTGAGCGCAAGCACCACTTCTGCCTTGGCAATGGTGTCCCGAGCCCTGATGATAACTTGCTCTGTGCTCTGCATGACAAGCTCGGATTCCCTTGAATCGCCAGCTAGTTTCTGACATTCAGCTTGGGAATATTCGAGATTGCGGATCTCTGCAGCGATTTGTGCCTCCGCTTCCTGTCGCTCTCGTTCTTGAGCAGCTAGGAGCCTAGTCAGGGTGGCCTGGGCCTCACTAAAAGAGCCAGCATCTTCCAAAGACTCCAGCTCCTGCAGGTAGTCTCCCAGTTGCTCTACCACCCGTAGACACGCCTTGGCAAGTGAAGGGCCTCCAGTTAATTCGACGTTCACGGCCAGATTTTTAAGAAGCGTCTGGGCAAATTGGAACGTGCTGTTTCCACGTAAGATGAGATCAATACATGATCCCATCAAAGCGAAGAATTGCTGCACCATCTGACGTGCCAGTTCCCCCATGTCTTCACCACCTAGGAAGCTTCCCGACCCCTTTTCTGTCACAGGATAGGGGATATAAGGCGGATCTTCTCGCACAAGAGTCGTGCTGGCCGTCAAGACAGCAAGAGCTGGACCGGCCGCTGACGCTTCCGGAGGTACTACCTCTGCAGGAACCTCCACGACCAATGAGGGAGTAGTAAGCACGACCTCCTCAGAAACCTCCACCGAGACCTGAGCTGTATGGCCTTCTGGAAGGGTGCCAACCATCGGACTCTCCACCTGAACCCCCTCGGTCCTCTCTGCAAGTTATCGCGATGTTAGCCACAATGATAGAAGAGCTAAACATTTAAAGCATCAGAGCTGCCTTACCAGGTTGGAGGTCCGGAGACGTCAAATCCTGCGGAGCGGAAGTCTCCTCGGCTTCAGCAGTAACCTCCTCGCCTGGCAGAGTGAGAGCCTCCTCAGCCTCAGTGGTTACTTCCTCTTCTGGCAGAGTGGAAGGCTCCCCAGTTTCAACAGCTGCCCCCTTTGAGGGTATCTCAGCAGCCGAGACCTCAATCCCCTCGGGCCGGGTCAACTCTTTCACCATCTCCTCGATACGCGAGGAGGTTGTAGCCTCAGCATCTTCGGCTGGCCCTGCAGCATAAAAGAAGAATGTTAGAACACCCTCTTCAATATGCAAAGAGAAAATTAGACAAAGATGGAAAGAATACCTTCAGAAGGGATAATCGCCAGCGATGGTGCAGTCGATGGCTCACCCTCATGTATTTCCTCCTCCGAGATGTGGAAGAATTTGCTCTGATCAGGAAGAGCGGGTTCATCGCCATAGTCGGTCTCGTCTTCGAAGTCGCTTTCCCCCGATAACGAAGAAGACGACAGCGCAACGCGAGGAAGCTCCGCAACAGGAGCCTTACCTCCAATTACCCCAGTGGTAGGCTAGGGTCGACTGCCCTAAGACTGGAAATGAAGATGCTAGGAGACCCCGGCTGCTGTGCCTCGTCTCTCCCATCATGAGCAGAAGAAGGCTCGGGTTGAGCTGAGAGGCCTGCAATCTCAACATCCCCTCCAGTCATTATGTCAACCTCCAGTGATTCGTCATCTTCGGCGGCGGTGGACTCTTCAACAAGCTCCCCTTCCTCCACGGTCTTGCTGCGCGACCTAGGAGCACGGACTAGGGTGGGGAAATCTTCATCTTCCGACGGTTCCTCAACCCTAACAGGGACGTCTTCGGGAGGAGCCTCAACTCCGGCAGAGATGACTCTGGATTGAGAGACTTCAGCCGTTAAGTCCCTCCGAGCCTTCTTTGGGGCAGGCTCAGCGATAGAAGCAGAGCGTCGATGACGCTTGCTCGCCAACTGCTTAGACCTCCTGGCTCGCGGCTCCTCCCTCGTGGCTGGTGGCTCCACCCTTGTCGCTGGTGGCTCTGCCCTTGCCGGTCGCGGCTCTGCCCTCACTGCTGGGGGCTCCCTCCTCGATCTTCGCCCGACCTCCTTTTGGGCCTTCAGGTACTGTTCTACGAGTTTCGTCGGTTTACTAGAATCAGTCCTGGCCTCGAGACTTGCATTGATGCTCTCAATGCATGAAGACGCCGGGAAAAAGTCTGGCGTTTGGATGGCTTGAGAGTACCAAGTACAGAAGCTGAAACTCGTACGGCACTTGGGCCCCTCGAGAGGTAGACGAAAAGATACTCCCGTCCCTCCAGCCACACTATAGTACCAGGCCCGAGCACCCTCGAACAGGTTCCCTTCGAAGGCGAGTCTAGCATTGGGGTTCCCGACATAGAGCTGATCATAGCCGAACTGTCGAGCGAAGCGACTCGGCATGTACGGCTCAATGGTACATGACGTCCCTTGCCGGAAAAGCACATATCCGGGCCGGATATTTAGCAACCACCAGAAGGCCCCCGCGGATAACCTCGTGAAGTCATCTGGGCCAACAGAATCAACAAGTAGATCCCCGAAAGATGCATCAGGGATCTGGAGGAGGCAGCGATTGAGCTGGTAGTTGGCAGGGTCTGAAAGGCACTTCCGGACGTAATATATGTAAGGATCACGCCATTTTGAACCCTCCAACCGCTGTACGAAAGGGACAGAATTCTCCCTCCAACGCGCTGCCGTCATCAAAGAAGGGCAATGCATCACGTACCAAGCAATAAGGTACGTGTAAGGCAGCTCGACACGAGGGTTGGGAAGCTTCACCGTCGGACTCCCCTCTGAGTCAACATACGGCTTTCCTTCGGAGTCTGCAGTTTTTGGTAGCTCGCAGAAACTCTTAGTGAGTGCCCGCAGCCCGCTCTGAATACCAGCCGCCACGGCCGGGAGAAGGGCTAGGGGTTCTCATGAGCCAGGAGCACCGCCGGGTACACCACGTCAGCAACAATGACTTCATGCGGCAGTGTGGGCACCACACAGCGCTTCAGCCACAGCATCAGAAAGCCCGCCAACAGCGCCCGATCGGAGATAGGAGTCCGGGCTTGATGGTGAAAACTTTCAAAAACCAAGTCAGGGTCGAAACCGTCCTCGTTCGACTCCGTGGTGTAGAAGCTGTTCGGAGCCTGGTCGATCCTGTCTTCAATCTCCCTGTCAGAGCTGGGATCCAATCGGGTTATCCGATGGTCTTTGGTGTTGACATTATTGAACAAGTAACTGGCCCAAGACAGTTGCTTGACTCCCTGCGACCGCCATTTGGTTATCTGGCCGCAAATGTGGAAGTGACATAGCACTTCCCAGTAGGTCTCATATATGAGGGGAAACTCCTCCTTCACATAGCGAAGCTCCACAGCGGTCGGGACATATTCCTCATAGGGAATATCCCCTGTCGACAGCCCCGAGACCTCGTGCAGCTCGTGCAGAGCAAGGCCCATCTCCCCGACCGGAGTGAAGAACGTCCCCGTCGAGGGATTATAACGCTCTAGAATCCCGAAGAAGTTCTGAGAGCTTTGAGGGATCCCCCACTGCACGGCCCTGACTGCCGAGTACAGTCCCACGCGCTTTAGCAGGCCCCCGAGCTCGGTAAGGACAAAGCCGACCATCCTGCCCCACCAATAGTTCTCCGTGGAACGGACCCACCCCGGCGCACGGAACCCAACCGGGTAGTCACCCTCCGCCTCCATGAAGGCGTTAAGGAAGGTAGTGCCAAGTTGTGGTATCTCCCCAGCTGGAATCTCAGTCCTGCGCGACCCAGGGAAAAGGCCGATAACTGACCTGTCATGGCTATCATGACGGTATACTTTGTGGGAGCCCAAATCACCGAGAGTGACCTCGGGAACATATCGAGTAAGGTCCCATTCCATCTTCCGAGGGACGGACATATGCTGGAAGTAGGACAGCGGGAACATCCTCTCCATGTCTGGAAGAAAGAATCTTCCACCCTTTATTTGACGGAGCCATTTGTAAGTCCCGTCATATACGCGATAGCCGCCATCATGGATACGATCTCCGAAGAAGAAGGCAGGCTTCTCCAGCTTGATGCCAGCATCTGTTGCGAATGCTGCATCAGTCATAAACACCCGAAGAGTTCTCATGTCAACATTTGAGAGCCTCTCTCTGCGATCCGGTGATTTGTCAGCAGTCACGGGAACAGTCCTTTGCAATACAAAAGTCAAATCCCGGTCAGCACCACCTACATGACCAAAGTGGCACTTCTTGGCGAGTGAAGTAGCAGGGCGTGGCGCTGCAAAAAGAAAAGGACACTTAGTTAGATACTCTATCAAAAGCATAGAAAAAAATGCTAAGTGCTCACAATCCAAACGCAGAAGAGACACTGGACGCAGGAATTATCAAATCCGCGTCCAGACCTGCGCATCCACGCAGAAGAGACACTGGACGCAGGAGTTATAAAATCCGCGTCCAGACCTGCGCATCCACGCAGAAGAGACACTGGACGCAGGAGTTATAAAATCCGCGTCCAGACCTGCGCATCCACGCAGAAGAGGCACTGGACGCAGGAATTATCAAATCCGCGTCCAGACCTATGGGATCGGCGTCTCCACAACATTCTCCTTGATGTCACTTCTGGGGTGCGAAAAGAAGGGAGTTATCCACCTTAACCTTTCCACTACCATAATCGCCAGAAGTTAAGGAGGGTAACCCCCTTCCTTTCACATCCCCAGACGTCGAAGTACTTGGACTCGGGTGCCAGATTCATCAAAATCAGCAGCTGATGAAACAGAACGCAAGGATCAAATCCGCGTTCTGTAAACTAAGTCCGCGTCTGAACCCTTCACAAATAGAAAATATTCTAAGTGAAGAATCTGAAGCGCAGGACTCAAGCGCGCGAGGGTCCAAACCCGCGCCTCGGTTGTCATCCCAAAGACTGCGTCTGGGAATCAAACACGATTTGAAAATCACGTGTTAAGGGTTCTTAAAAGTTCTTTGAACTTTCTTTAATGGCGAAACTTCCGCCTAAGAGGCCTTTACCTTGGAGACCTGGGAGAACGACGTCCTGTGCAGAGGAGGAGCCGCCCTCTGGGCCTCGGCGACGGTCGCCTTTGAGGACGATGCAGTTGGCTTAGTCTTGGGTGCCATTGATGATCAGAAATCCGAGCAAGGAGATGAACAAGTTCGAAGATGAACAGAGAAGGAAATTCTTTTTCTCAGCGGGTGCGTTCGGAGAAGAAGATGCATCTCTCCAACTGTTGCCTTTTATAGGCACAGGGATTCGCGAAGATACGCGGCGCGTGGCCCGGTAGACGCTGCAGCGAGTCGCCGCTTGACGCGTGTAACCAAATCATTTCTGAAACGGAGAAGATCATGCGTCGCAACCCCGCCACGAGTCAGCAGTTGACACGTGGAGCAGTTCATTTAATGAACCAGGAAATCCGCGCGCCAAAAGGCGAAATTCGCCGGTTCCCTAGGCCAGCTGGCGGCGTAATCATGACATGGCACAGAATTCGCGCCCAAAGAACGCACCTCCTCGATGAACATGCCACGTCAGCCTCTCCATGAATGCATTCGGAAGGTCGCGTCTCTCTAAGAAATTCGCGTCCTTCCAGTCTGGCCAAATATCGCGTCTGCCTTATGAAGATCAGTCGCGTCTCCATTGCCAAAGGACGCAAATCGCGCCTTTATAGCAGTACCATCTCTGCTTTTTGAAAAAGAACCTGCGTTTGGCCTCCTGCTTCTGCAAAATCAGTTCAACAGTACACTGACGCAAGCAGACGACCAACCACTCCTGGCTTAAAGCGCGCCAATGACAGACTAAAAGCAATCGGGGAGGTTTAGACTGTGCATCTAAACACTCAACATGATCAACTCTGGGGGCTTCAAAGAGTTCAACAGTACACTCACGAAGACCAACTCCAGATAAGATCAAACCCGGAGCATCAATAGTCTAGTCACGAAGGCGAACTCAGCTAGAATCCAAAGTATTTCGAAATCCGTCCCAGTTAACTGCGGAATGTCGAAAAACTTTGGAGGGGGTTCTGTAGGCTGTCTAAAAATCACCAAGACAAGCCACCAAAACACAGAGATCCAAGATCCAGGCACAAGGCTAAATGTGACAATCAAGACGCGAGAGATAGCCCGCGTCTCAGCATCAAGGCGCGTTGGCTCAACGCCCGCGTCTCAGCATCAAGGCGCGTCGGCCCGAAGCCCGCGTCTCAGCATCAAGGCGCGTCAGCCCGAAGCCCGCGTCTCAGCATCAAGGCGCGTCGGCCCGAAGCCCGCGTCTCAGCATCAAGGCACGTCGGCTCGACACCCACGTCTCGGTTGCAACTACCCCGATTATGGCGCCATCCACCGCCCATGTAGCGGGGAAGTTGGCCCTCATCGTGGAGCACTTTTAGGGGCACGATCACCCCCTAAAAACCCTATAAATAGTCCCGTCACTATTGAAAGAAGGACGACAATTAAGGTCGACAATTATCGGAGAAAAGGCAGACAACAGCAAAAAAGAGAGATCATCGACAGAGAGAGAGAAAACCCTTCAGCGAGCTTACTGAGTACTAGCCGCTCTTCGCCTACCTCCTCTTCTAGAGTTTTGGTAGACGGAGCTGAGTTACTCCCTCTACTGACCGAAGAGAAGATCCCCGACGGTCCGAACAGTCATCCGGTCAACGGAGAACAAGATTCACTCTCCACCGCCACGCGAAGAACCCAGCACTAAACAAAGGGGGAATTCAAGATTCAATATTCCCCCTCCCTTGTAACCGGAAGATTAAGCCGGCTGTAATCTTTTCCATCTGATTCCAGGAAACGTTACACCAGCCAAACCCCTCTCCGTGTCAAACATTAAGTTAATATCACATCTCTAATGGTAAAGAAATATTTAGATCCCCGACGGGTCTAGTCTTGTTATTCTTGTCAACAGATTGACAGGTCCTCTTAAATCACTATTAGGTTGATATCACACCTTTAACAGTATTTCTCACTAATCTCCAACCGAGTCTTAATGATGAAGACTCAATCACAATCCCCCACGGAGTGAAAACTTCATTTGTCATTCTCATCTATAAAATGGCAAGTCCATAAAGCCTATTCCATTCCTGTCAAGTTTAATATCATACCTCTGACAGTAACCTTTTTTAAATTCATTAAATAAAAATTTTCAACTTTGACTTGCTAAGTTAAAATATCACACTTCTAGCAAACCAAAGATAATCACTTTCACTTATATGATTTTCAATGCAAAAAGGAACTCGAGACAAATTAAGACAGGAAAAGTGTCACTTTTATTGATATTCAAACATGAAAGTGATACAAACACTTTCTTATCCAATAAGATTGAGTGTTACAACAAAAGAGTACAAAGAAGTCCCTCTGCTCAGCGAAAGGTTGCACTCATTCCTTGAATGCTGAAGAGGAATAAAGTTCGTCTTCTGGCCAGGAACAGCAGATCAACTTCCTTTCCTCTTGAGAATAATGGTGTTTCTCGAGGTCGAAATGCAAGGGAGCATTCTGATTCCCCCCAACCAACTGATGCAAGAGAATTAACAAGGCTATAATTCTTCGCTTAATGGGAAGCTCTGCCACCAGAAAGTCATCTAATGAGCATGCGTTTTTCGTTGGCTTCACTTTTTTGAACAAGATTGGTGAAGGGAGGATCCGAGACCTTACTGGTGACGTCCTCTTTCCCGTGACCTTCAAATGCGCCATGCTCATTGTGATCAGGGACGATCCGAGACCTTACTGGTGCATCATGTCCAATAATGTTTTGATGTGTATCGAGAACTGCGCGGATCTTCCTCACCTTTGGAAAGAAGTTCTGACTCCTCAAGTCGTCGCCATTCGAACGAAATGATCGTTTCATGTCTACCTCAATGAACGCGGTGAAGACGCTGGAACCAGCACCAACGATATGACCACAACCTGTAAGAGGGAAAAAAAACCTGAGGGTTAAATTTCTGTAAAGACAGAAAACATGAATCAAGAAGCACGTTGCGGATCTAAAGTCATGAACTTCAAACGCGAATCTCGTGGACGCAGAGTTTGCCACGCTCTGCAAAGATATAAAATATGGATCCGAATGCAAGCTTAATACTAGACTTGCGTCTATGATTGAAACTCGGGGCTTATATTAAAGGCGTAGAAACAACAATAACTAAGTCATTTGTCCCAAGTATTTGGGGTAGGCTACATGAACCAAAAGAGAATTACGTCGGATTGGGCACCTGGATCAGCTTTCTCCACTTATTCCTATTGAGCAATATGGCTTCACTAAGACCTTTAGCCTCTATATCTTGTCGTATTACCTCCATCCATGTTTTCTTCGGTCTTCCCTGCGCTCTTTTAACTTGCCTTAAATTGATATGCTCTACTTGTCGAACTGGCACATCTGTAGGTCTACGTCGCACATGACCAAACCATCGTAGACGGTTTTCTCTCATCTTCTCTTCTATAGAGGCTACACCTATCTTAGTACGAATATCCTCATTTCTCACCTTATCTCTTCGCGTGTTATCACACATCCAACGAAGCATGCGCATCTCTGCTATACTCATCTTCTGGGCATGATGTCTCTTTATAGCCCAACATTTTGTGCCATATAACAAAGCTGGCCTAATAGCAGTCCGATAAAACTTTTCCTTCAGCCATAACGAATGTTATGATCACATAAAACTCCTGTTGCGCTCCTCCATTTCAACCAACCGGCTTGGATCCTATGGTTGACATCATTATCGATCTCCCCATCATTTTGGATAATAGAACCCAAGTACTTAAAATGACTGCTCATCGGTATTTCTTGTCCATCTAGTCTCACAATACTATAATCTCGGATTCTCTGTTTACTGAATTTACACTCCATATACTCTGTTTTGGCCCTACTTAATCTAAAACCTTGAGATTCTAGAGTTTGCCTTCATAACTCCAATTTGGCATTTACCCCAGCTCTCATCTCATCGACTAAGACAATATCATCAGCAAATAGCATGTACCACGGTATCTCATCCTGAATAGCTCTAGTAAGCTCATCCATCACTATGGCAAATAAGAATGGACTCCATGCAGATCCTTGATGCAATCCAATTGTGATAGAAAAATCACTTGTTATGCCTCCACAAGTTCTGACATTTGCCACTACTCCATCGTACATATCCTTGATTATGTCAATATATTTTGATGGGGACTCCCTTTTTCATCAATGTCCACCATAATACCTCTTTTGGCACCTTATCATAAGCTTTTTCTAAATCAATAAAGACCATATGCAAATTTCTCTTCCTTTCTCGAAATCGCTCTATAAGTTGACGAAGCAAATGAATAGCCTCTGTCGTCGATCGCCCCGGCATGAACCCAAACTGGTTCTCTGATATTGTAACATTCTGCCTTAACCTGTATTCAATTACCCTTCCCAAAGCTTCATGGTGTGACACATGAGTTTTATTCCACGATAGTTTGAACAACTCTGGATATCACCCTTGTTCTTATAGAGAGGTACTAAGGTACTCTTCCTCCACACATTTGTTAAAGAGGTTTGTCAGCCATCTCACGCCCACCTCTCCTAAGCATCTCCATACCTCAATAGGAATTCCATTCGGGCCAACAACTTTCCTTGACTTCATCCTCTTCAAGGCCTCTTTAACTTCAGATTCGTTAATTCTGCGCATATAATTATGGTTCATATCCTGCTACTGAATTGTAAGGTCATCCAAGTCTTGAGTGGAACTACCATTGAACAATTTTTCAAAATACTCTCTCCACCTTTCTTTGATTTCTTCATTTCGAATTAAAATCTTTTGATCCTCATTTTTGACACACCTTACAGTACATAAGTCTCTAGTCTCTCTCCCTTATTCGAGCAATTCTATATATATCCTTTTCAACCTCTTTGGTGTCCAACTTCTCGTACACTTCTTTATACACTTTAGCTCTTGCATTCTGAACAGCTTTCTTAATCTCCTTCTTAGCTAGCTTATACCTCTCAAAACTCACTCCATTACAATTTTTCTTCAAATCTCTATAAGAGTCTCGTTTGTTCTTAATGGCAGCTTTTACCTCTTCATTCCATCATGATGTGTTCTTACATGGTGGAGCACCACACCGTGACTCACCAAGTACATCTTTAGGTACTCTTTTAATGCAGCTAGCAATTTTATTTATGTTGTATTGGGATCATCTTGGGCTTTTCAATCTGCTTCATGAACTACTCGGTCTATAAAAACTCTTTGGTTACCTTCTTTTAGCCGCCACCACTTAATCTTAAGATCTAACTTAGTTTGATCTTTCTAAATCTCCTTCTAATCTGGACATCTAAAATTAAGAGTCTATGTTGGGTTACTACGCTCACCCTGTACTACCTTACAATCCATACAATAACTTCTATCTACTTTTCTAATTAAAAAGAAATCTATTTGGCTCGCACTTAATCCACTTCTAAAAGTGATCAAGTGAGACGCTCTCTTTGTAAACCAAGTATTCGCTAAGATCAAATTATATGACAAAGCAAAATCTAGAATTGAGTTACCTGGTTCATTTCTTTTCCCAAAATCAAATCCTCCATGTACACTATCAAACCCATAACGACTAGTTCCTACATGCCCATTGAGGTCACCGCCTATGAAAAGATTTTCTCTACTGGGTATGCCTTACACAATCTTATCTAAATCCTCTCAAAATTGACGCTTACTTGACTTATCAAGTCCTACTTGTGGTGCATAGACACTAATAACATTAAAAATCTCCCCACCTAAAATAAGTTTAACTAGTAAAATCCTATCACCCTTTCTCCTAGCCTCCACTACATCCTCAAGTAATTGTTTATCTATGATCACACTCACCCATTACGATTTCTATCTTTACCAGTATACCAAAGTTTATAACCCCAAGACTATATAATTATAGCTTTTTCACCTACTCACTTAGTTTCCTGCACACACAAAATATTAACATTCCGTCTAACCATAGCATCAACTAACTCTGCTAATCTACATGTAAGAGAACCTATGTTCCATGATGCTAACCTAATTCTTTATTCATGAGCTACTTTTTTTACCCTACTTGCTCATAAAAGTGTGGGAACCCTTGTTCATTTGACATCACATCCAGGCGTCGATGTGGCGCGTCGTTTATGGACGACGACCTAGCAATCCTTGCCCACTTTTCACTACACCCGGGCCTTAAAACTTTCTAAAGTTATAAACTCTAGGCGCAGACATTATAGATCCGCGTTTAAGACTTCGAGACGCAGAGTTCGTCACACTTGCGTCTTAAGATTTTAATAGAGCGTATAAGGCTTTTAAGACGCGGAGTTTGCCACATTCGGAAAATTTCTAAGTCATGAATTCCAAACGCGAGTCTCATGTACAAAACCCGCGTTTCAAGCCTCAAAACGCGGAGTTCACCATGCTCGCGTCTTAGAACTTGGGACTCGAAAATCTACAAGCTCGCGTTTCATCAAGATAACACGAAGATCGCGTTTGCAAATTATGGACGCAGGGAACTCATGTTGACTGTCTAAACTTCAAGAAAGGAGTTTCAAAAGTTTTAGGAAGAGATCAAGAAACAGAGCATGGACGCTTGGATCTCAGAGCCACAAGGAAACAAAGTCTCATTATGGCGAAAGCTATTTCCTACTTGAAGAAGAGTTCTTTAGGGGAAGGACATCATCCGTCAAGACGCGGCTATGAAAGCACCTGAGGGGATGCTTTTTTATTTTAAATCCTTTAACAGTGATAATCTTCGAAGAAGATTGCAAGAAAGCTTTATAGCTTTGAGTTCGTTCAAAAAACTTTGAAAGTTCTTTAGGCTGCAGGCTTGAAGAAGAAGACAGTCCAAGAACCCTAAAGATTCTTCAGAGCACTTGTCATGAAGGGAAAAACAGTCAAGACGAATGACTGTTAAGAGGCACATGACCTATTTTTAGGCCCGCTAAATGGCCATTAATTAACGACATGAAAATCAAAACCATTTTTTAAAGGCCAATTAATAGCCTTAATTCGTGACGTGAATATCAAATCCAGTCTGAGTGATACACGTGGATTTTTGCTCCAGGAAGTCCCAACGACACGCGTCCCCAATCATCAACGCCGGTTTTGCCTCAAAAGATCTAGCGAGATCTTCGCGTCTCTATAAACTGCAATGACACTTCAAGGGCCGTGTTTTGAAGTCTGCTTCCCCTCAACAAAATGAGAACCGTGTCCTTAACAATTCAAGGCTGCGTCTTAAAGCCCGCGTTCTTCCACATACCGAGGGCTGCGTCCCCTCCAGCAAGTTGAAGAGCGTAGGCCCGCATCCCTTCATCAAATCAGAGCCGTGTCTCTCAACAATTCAGAGCTGTGTCTCGACAAGTCAGAGCCGCGTCTTCTAAATGAATCAGAGTCGCGTCTCTCAAATAATCCAGAGCCACGTCCTCTTAACAATTCAGAGTCACGTCTCTCAACAACTCAAGGTCGCGTCTCCCTACAATTCAAGGCCGGGTCTCTTCAGCAATTTAATGCTGTCTAGTTCTCCTCTACAACTCATAGTCGCATCCCAGCAAATGGCTAAGGATTGCGTCTCCACATTGGTCAGGAGCCACGTCTATGAGAGTTGTGTTTCCCTACACAACAAAGAGTATGTCTGATTCTCAAACACAAAGGAGGGATAAAGATGTGACCTGATTCTTAAATACAAAGAAGAGATAAAGATGAGAAAATTTGATAACTTTGATTATTGTTGTCAAAATGATAAAAGTGATACAAACATTCTCTTATTTAACAAATGAAGTGTTACAAAAAAAAGAGATACAATAATAAAGGAGCGGCTAATCTCGCTCAAACAAAGAGTAAATCTGGTCCCAGAGGCGCTGCATCTCACGCTGGCGTGCCTTCTCAACCTTTGTCTAAGCTTGAACCCTCAATTCTTTCTTTGATAAGAATTTCTTCGTAGCCAACTGTGCTTGAAGATTTTCCAACTTGGAAGAACGAGTAGTAAGATCTTCCTGGATCCGCTTCTTGGCAGCCTCTAGCTCCTTCAACATTTTCCTAGCAGTAGCAAGCTTTTGCTCATTTACCTGAATCAAGGCTTGCGCCTTGACAATAGCTGCCTGAGCAGTGGTTATAATTTGCTTTACGTTCTTGGTGATGACCTCAGATTCTCTGGAGTCAACCAATCTTTGATAGCTGGCTTGGAAGTCATTGAGGTGACGGGCCTCCTCAGCCATGTGCTGCTTCATCTCTTTCCGCTCGCATTCTTGGGCAGTGAGGAGCTTATTCAACATCAGTCGGGTCTCGTTCATCGGACTAGCCTTCTCCAGAGTTCTTAGCTCCTTCAAGCACATCCCCAGCTATTCAACTAGCATAAAATATGCCTTAGCTAATTAGCTTGCTCTGAGCTTCCGGTATGACGAATGTTCTCGATCTGATTTTCAAGAAGCAGTTGGGTAAACTCGAAGGAACTTCTCCCAGAAAGAAATAATTCGATGCAGGACCTCATGGAGGTGAAGAATTGTTGTACCATTTGATGAGCTAATTCTTCCATGATGTCCATAGCTGGAGCCAACTCTGTTGGTGCACTACCGAACCCCCTTTCTATGATTGTGCGTATAATGTTCGTAGAGGTAGGAGCCACCTCACTTGGTGCATAGACGAAGCCGGCAGCAGGATCTGACAACGCTAAGGTTGTGACCGGCACCTCCGGAACTGTTACTATCGTAGCCTCTGAAACGACAACCGCAGGGACAGACTTCACAGTACTTGGTTCAGCTGTTGAAGTTTGATTTGCGCTGTCCTCTGCGCCAGCGCTTGTCACAAGCTCTTCCACTTGAGCCAACCCGATACTCTCTGTAATCATAACATCAATGTTAGCAATAACGATGAGAATGGGAGTATATAAAAAATCTTTATTCTCTTACCAAGCTGAGGAGCCGAAGACGGTAGATCTTTTGGCAGACTGCTATGGGATCGGGGTTCCTTGGTTACGGTGGTTATACCCTTAGAAATTGTGCCAGTAGCAGGAACTTCAAGGCCCTCTGGTTGGACCAACTCCTTAATCATCTCCTCAATATGAGAGGAGGTTACAACTCCGACACCGCTGACAGCTCCTGCAAATAACAGTCAGGCGACTGTTAAAATAATGTTCATATTAAGAAAAGAATAGAGGGGATAGAAGAAATATTCTCGATAGTGGTGACCTCTCCCGTTGACAGAACCATTGCAGGAACATCCACCTGCATCTCTTTCTCAGAAATATGTAAAAATTTGTTGGCACCAGGAAGAGCAGGTTCATCACCAATGTCAACTTCGTCCGCTGAATAGTCACAGTGTTCTTCGGACGACGAAGATGACACTTGAACCAAGGAGACCTCAGTGACAGGAGCTTTGCCACTGAGAAGTCCAGTGGTAGGTTGGGCTCCGCAACCCGAGAGGCCGACATCAAGACACTGGGAGAGCCCGGCTGTTGCA
This sequence comes from Agave tequilana, assembly GCA_038442645.1. Taxonomy (NCBI): domain Eukaryota; kingdom Viridiplantae; phylum Streptophyta; class Magnoliopsida; order Asparagales; family Asparagaceae; genus Agave; species Agave tequilana. The sequence goes on from JAVJIF010004612.1 coordinate 21,569, forward strand.
CCTTCACTCTTTCTTGAGCCTAGAAGCTGCCGGCTGAATTAAAACTCCCGTTTAAGATGGAATTTCAACTTCAGCCCTCTACGTCACTTCTTCCAGCTATTCTGCAACCACAGCCCCTTCGGCCACAATAGACTGGCCTGCAGACTCTGCCTCCGCCATGACTGCGGGCCCTGCTGCGCAGACCCTGGGGACGAAGAGAGGATGCTGCCTCTTCTTCTTCTTTCTGTTCCTTCGTACCGGAGGGGAGCACCTCGGGCATCTAGGCTGAAACTGCAGCCTCAGATCCATTTCTTACCTTCTTCTGGTTAGGCTCACCTTGAGTAACAGAAGCTCGGGGACGCTTGGGCACAGCTTGTCGAGTCCTCCTAGTGGGTTGCTCCTCGTCACTCCTGCTCCAGACTCTGACCCCGAAGCCGCTCCTGCTCTGCTATCCTCTCTCCTGACCCTTTTTCCGCTTCCTTCTCGGCCTATTGATACTCGGTCATCCCTCGCATCCGACAACCCTTGGAACCTACCTTGGCTTTATGCGTGGATTTGATGCCTTTTATGCATGAGGTGTTTATTTTAAACCCAAACACCTTATTTGTCATGAAATACCACGTACAAAAATCAAGACTTGCATAAAGTTAGGCGTCTTGTGAGGGAGGGTAAAGAGAACTCCAGTTCCTCCAGCTATGCTGTATTACCATAACCGGGCACCTTCGAATAAATTCCCACAGAAGTCAAGGTTTGGGTTGGGGTTACCAACGTACAATTGGTCGTAACCAAACTGCCTGGCGAACTGATAAGGCATGTAAGACTCTACTGTACAGGAGTTCCCTTGCCGAAAAATCAAGTATCCAAGTCGGATGTTTATCAACTACCAGAAGACGTCGGAATGTAATTAGGTGAATCCATCCGGGCCAACGAGGTCTGCAAACTTGTCCCTGTAGGATGCGTTGTGAATCTCGGGGAAGCACATGTCCAATTGGTAGTTGCCCTCATTCAGAATAGTCTTTCGGATGTAGAGCATGTAGTACTACAGCCAGCTCGAACTCTCCAATTGCTGCACGAAAGGTATAAAACTTTCTGAGGCAGAGACGATGGTCATTAGTGATGGACAGTGCATTACATACAAAGCCATTAGATATGTGTATGTAAGCTCAACCCTGAGACTGGGAGTCTTAACCAGGGGATGACCATTGGAATCTTTGATTGGGTTGCCCTTTGCGTCCACGATTGCTTCTACCTGACAGAAGCTCTTCGTTAGCGCCCGTAACCCACTCTGGATCCCGGCCACCATTACTGGAAGAGAGCAATGAACTTCCTATGAGCAAGAAAAACAGTCGTGTACACCATGTCGACAACGATCACCTCATGTGGTAGCGTCAGCACCACACATCGCTTCAGCCACAACATGAGAATGCCCGCCAATAGAGCCCGATCAGACATCAGGATTTTGGCTTGATGGTGGAAGCTCTCAAAAATCGTCTGGTTTGAAAGTATCCTCATTAGACTCTGTTGTGTATGAGCTGGTGGATGCACTGATCCTTTCAATTATTTCTTCATCAGTGCTGGGAGCTAGCCAGGTCATCGGGTCAGTTTTATTCACTCCAGGGAACTTATAATTTGCCCACGACATCTGCTTAACTCCCCCACGCCTCCATCCTGTCACCTGCCCACAGATGTGGAAGTGGCACAACACCTCCCAATAAGTCTCGTGCACCAGAGGATCGCTCTTTTTCAGTAGATGTAGCTCATCTGTCAATGAGACGTATTTCTCGTAAGAGGCATCTCCAATCATGAGCCCTGAGACTTCGTATATCTCATAGAGCGCAAGCCCCATTTCCCGATGGGAGTGAAGAACGCGCATGTCTCTGATTATACCGCTCAAGGATAGCGTAGAAATGTTGGGTGCTCTGCGGAATGCCGTACTGGACAGCTTTCACGGCCTCGTACACTCTGGCCTGTAGCGAAAGGTCTTCAAATTCGGCAAGAGCAAACCCTACCATTCCACGTTTTAAATATTATTCGAGTCAACTGAGATATCATCTGATATCTCCTTTTTTACCTGCTGCCGATACGATATGGGGAAATCGTTCGCCATATCGTTTGCAGCAAAAACGGCCGATATTTCCGATAAATTACCCGATATATCACCCGATATGAAATAATTTATTTATTGCACGATTGCGTGCAAATGTACATTGTTTTTATTGTCTTTGCATGCATATACATCATTCTTATTAGGTAGATATCTATGACATTAAATCAATTTTTAGTTATCAATATTTTATTATATATAGTGTTTGATATGAGCGCCCGATATGTGCGCGTATCCCCAATATATCCCCCGATATCCGATATTCGATATGAAAGACCCCCATCCGATACGACCCCGATATCCGATATTTAGAACCTTGCTACCATTCTGCCCCACCATGTTTTGTCGGTAGAGTGGATCCATCCAATGTCATGGAATTTCGAAGGAAAGTCACCCCTCACATCCAGAAATTGTCTGATGAAGGTGGCCGCAAGCTGTGGGGTCTCCCCTGTTGAGTATTCAGCTCTGACCAAATCAGGCTGCAACCCCAACATATCCTTCCCATGACTGACGCCGAAGGCTTCACAGGCACCCAGGGAAACTCCGGAGATTGGCTTAACCAACTCTCAGTCCATTGTCTGACACACGGACATATGCTGCAGGTAGGCCAGGAGATACATCCGCTCCATGTTTGGGAGGAAGAATCTCCTGTTGCCAATCTGGCGAAGCCATTTGTAATCCCCATCATAAAGAGCAGCCTCATTGTAACGCCCCGATCCGGAGGGTACGGAGACGTTACTGCGACGTATATACGAAGGTCGGAAATACCCTAACGTATATACGCTAAGCATCAATACAGGCAGGGGTCAGAGTACGGAAGCATAGTGGTAATATACAATCCAGCAATAATAACAACAGTACACAGTTATCACAAGGCATGATATAATATCTGAAGAATATATGATCACTATGGAACACAAAAGCAGGATGCACAATATGAAATACTGGAAAGTACTCACGAGTGGCAAGATGAAAATCTAGCGAGCCGATCAAAAAAAGGCGGGAGGGAAGAGGGTCTGGACAGGCAACTGCTAATCCACGCTCCCGCTGCGCACTCTGGTCAAGTACAGTAAGGCTATGGTCCAGACTCCATGATCTGGACATGAGAATCCAGGGTTGTTAGCAACCCCAGCGAGTATAAAGAATAAAGCCAGATGGCGTGCATAACAGGCACACGTGTACATGATCAAGTGATGTGGTCCAGGCACGCAGGTACAGGAAGTGACAAGTAACATAAAGGAAAATGGCGATAAATCCGAGATCAAGTAAATACATGTATATCAGTAAATCTGAATCGGAAAACATGCATGAAAAACGGTATGGAGAGTATAGGTACACATGATCATGCGACAAAATATGGCAACATGTGATAAATGCACTAAACACGCGATAAATATAAACATGGGCAAAACTAGTTATATAAGCTCAGATTATGGATTCATGGAGTGATACGTCAAGGGGATAATCCAAACAAGGAAACCCTTATCTATATACCACATATCCGGTGTCACCATCATCTGAGTTCATACAACTTGAGTTGCCCTCAGGGTAACAGAACTAAGGTGTGTCAGTAATAATCCTTGTGCCACATATATCATGTCATAATGCATGGTGTCAACTCAGAACATAATACTGTAACTGGAGAATATACAGGTGTTGCATTTTAATTGATCCAATAATAATAATCAGTACCGTTTGATATTTTAATCGCCTCCCTACCAGCGCCTCACATCACCGATAGTCCATACTAGAGTTCGCACTCTGTAGAACTTACCCGGGTCTGATATGTGAGTACCAGGACCCGAACAAAGGAGAGACCAAATATCATACGTTCATAATATTATTACTGTTTCTTATGTTCTTATGTTATTCTCGTCCCTTTCCCACCGGCGTCCCACAACACCGACAGTTCACGCTGGAGCCCGCACTTCCAGTAGAACTCATCCGAACTCCGATACGCGGGTACCATTATTCGAATAGGGGAGAGACTAAATAACACATGGTTCAGGAGTTATCATTGTACAGGTATGTGTGTGTGTTAATGGCACTGAGGATGCTTATCACACTAACACCAGGCGGTACAGGCAGGAGGGAGAAAGTAGCCCTTCAGATTCAAGAGGTGGCCCCCACAGATTCAAGAGGTGGCCCCCACCACGTGTGTGGTGTGGCACTTTGCTCCATGTGGCACTTTGCTCTGAGGGTAGATACAGGAGGTAGCCCCACAGATTCAAGAGGTGGCCCCCACCACGTGTGTGATGTGGCACTTTGCTCTGTGTGGCACTTTGCTCTGTGTGGGGAATGGATTCTAGAGGTGACCCCCACGGATTCAAGAGGTGGCCCCCACCACGTGTGTGGTGTGGCACTTTGCTCCGTGTGGCACTTAGTTCCATTCAGGAACCGCCGGACGCTAGCACGATTGTGGGATACATCCTCGTCATCCCGACACCAGGCATGCTCTGCCGGACGCCGGTCTGACTGTGCTATTAACAAGAGCAGGAGTACAAGAGTACAGGAGATACAGGAGTACAGGAGATACAGGAATACAGGAATACAGGAAATACAGGATTACCAGATGTCTGGTAATAAAAATCATGCATATGCCAGGTAATACAGGAGTCAGGTGCCAGGTATCAGGTGTTATATATCAGGTGGCAAGTATAGCATGTCATGTATCAGATGGCAAACATAGTATGTCAAATACCGGTGTAATACATCATGTGGCAAGCATAGCATGTCAAATAACGGTGTCATATATCATGTGGCAAGCATAGCATGTCAAATAACGGTGTCCGGTGTCATGTGTCAAATATAGCATGGCAAGTACTGGTCTCAAGTATCATATGACAAATACAGCATGGCAGGTACCAATATCCGGTGTCATATGTCAAATATAACATGGCAAGTACTGGTCTCAAGTATCATATATCAAATATAGCATGGCTAGTACCGGTGTCATATATCATGGGTCAAATATAGCAAGGCAAATACCGGTGTCAGGCACCATATGTCAAATGTAGCATGATGAGTACTAGTGTCATATATCGGGGTCAGGTATAGCATGGCAAGTACAGGTATCGGGTATCACCTATCACATATAGCATGGTAAGTACTAGAGTCATATATCGTGTATCAACTATAACATGGCAGGTACTAGTGGTCCGGTATCATGTACAAATATAGCATGGCAAACATCGGTGTAACATGTCAGTGTCGGTGATACACATATCATCTCTCACATCATGTATAAAAGCAGGATAACATTTGTTATACATGGAACATGGAATATCAAAAGGACTGTACTTGCATAATGATAAAATAGATGCATGCTAAAAATAAATGTACTCGCCTCAATACCGGAAAAACCGTGAGAAATCCCGAAACACCAGAAATCCGTGTACAAGACCAATCCATATATTAAAATATATAATTATAAATATTTATATGGATATTAGAGAGGGAATGAGAGAGGAGAGAGAGAGAGAGGAGAGAGAAAGTTGTAGGAAGGAGAGAGAGAAAGAGAAAGAGAGAAAATATGGTGTATTTTGAAATTAATTTGGAATTAAAAGGAGGAGGGTGTTGATGTAAATAGAGGGAAGTAGTTTGAGGAAAGAGGTAGGGGTATTTTAGGAAAGAGATAAAGTTGGTTTTTATTTAGGAAATGAAGAGAAAGAGATTAAAGAAAGAAAGAAAGAAAAAGAAAGAAAGAAAGGAAAGAAAGGAAGGAGGAGGGAAGTGGGGTGGCCGGCCGCCGGCGGTGGCCGGCCGCGGCGGTGGCCGGCCGGCCTGGCGGCGGCGGCGGCGCCGGGGAGGCCGCGCGCGCGCTGGTGGGGAGAGGGAGGGAGGTGGGTTGGTTGTTGTTGTTGTTGTTGTTGTTGTTTTGATGGAGGTGATGGGTGGTGGTGGTGGTGGTTGTGGTGGTGGTGGTGGTGTTTGGTGGTGTTGGGGAGGAGGTGGAGGAGGTGGTGATGGGTTAGTTGGAGGGGAGAATTTGGTGGTGGAGAGGAGGAATTTTGGAGAAGATGAAGGTGGGTGGTGATGGGTTTTGGGTGAAATTGAAGGTGGTGGTGGTGATTTGGGGATGTTGGGAAGTTGGAGAAGTGTTGTGGGGTGATGGGGGTGCGGTGGCGGCGGCTTGGGCGGCGCCGGAGGTGGCAGTGGTGACGGTGGAGGCGGCGGTGGTGTGGATGCGTGAGTGGTGTTGGTGGGTTGAAGATGAAGTGGGTTTGTTTATTTGGATTTTTGTTTGAAAATGAAGGTTTGAATGGGTATTGATTTAATAGAGAAGGAGATGGTGAAATAATGGTGGTGGTTGCTCACAGTGCTCAGCCATGCCCTGCTCTCCCTTGCCCTGCTGCGTTGAAGAGATGGGAGTGGGTGAAGGAGAAAGAAAAAAAAGAAGAAGAAAAGGACGAAAGTCAAAATAGAAAAAAAGAAATTAATAAAATAAATAAAATAAAATAAAATAAAATAGTTTAAAATTTTTCATTATTAAGTAATTTATGTATTATAATTTCTGAAAGTATAAGTAGTGGGGTAGGGAAGGAAAAAGCACGGAAAGTTAAGACCGGTAATAAATATTATTTTAATAAGTCAAAAATTTGACTTTTTCAGAATCCTTCCGAAAAATTCTCAAAAATAGAAAATAATATTTTAAGATGCTCGGTGAAATCGGATTCGAGAAATTCAATGTAGATTTCAAATCAAAAATCCTGGAATCTTCCGGCGGTACCGGTCGACACCAAAACCGGTGGATTTTCGATAAATTCTGAAAAATCTCGAAAAATGAATTTAGATAGAAAATGATATTCTAAGATGTAAAGTGAAAGACGTTTTTGAAAATTCAATCCCATTTGAAAATTAAAAATTCGGGAATCAGTCAGTGATGTCGACCGGCACCGGTTTTGGAGATTTTGCAAATAATTCTGAAAAATTTCAGAAAATCATGAAAAATCTAAAATATTGGAAAACGATGTTTAAAACTGAAATCGATCAAATCGGATTAGCAGAAAGGTCAAATCGAGCGAAGCACTAGGTTCGGGCCCCCGGTTCAGACTAGGGCTGACTCCGAGTCCACGAATCCAAATCTAATACAAAACAATCACACCAATAATCATAAAATAAAAATAAATACAAGATAAATCAAAGAAATATGTTAGAAAAATCAGAATACGTATCTACATACGTATTCCAGGAACGGGGTGTTACATTCCATCCACCTTACAAAAATTTCGTCCTCGAAATTTCGATAAGGGGAGGATGAACACAGAAGGAATAGGAATGAGGATTTATACCAATCAAGATATGAGTAACTGAGGATAATTCCCACAATTTGGCTGAATGATAAACCCAAGACTGAGACATCTCTGCACTACTGCCATATATATATATATATATATATATATATATATATATATATATATATATATATATATATATATATATATATATATATATATATATATCCTCTGACGGTGACATAATAATACTGACCTGACGTCTGCTCTTTCGGACTGCGAGGCAAAGCTGATAAACCCATAAAAATCCATAGTGCTGAAATCCATAATATAGAATCTCTGGAAATCCATAGAAATCCGTAATATAATATAAAGTCCCGCATGGCATGAAGCTGTCCTTGACAAAGAATCCATAGTAGAATTACTGATACTGCATACACACTATTTCTCCAGAATACCGAAGATAAAGAAAACTCGGATAATACTGAGCATGAATCAAGAAGACCAATAATTAAGAATTCCTGAATACTGGGCATTGCAATCTCTGAAAGGCATAACCGAGAATATAGAATAACCATAAAGAATTCTGAATACTGTGTAATACCCCGTTCTCGGAATACGTACTTAGTTGCGTATTCAGATTTTTCGATCGTATTTTTCGATTTACTTCCTGTATTCATTTTGTATTATGAATTCTTTATATGATCGTTTTGTCTTAGATCCGGATCCCCGGTCTCGGAGTCAGCCCCAGTCTGAACCGAGGACCCGATCCTAGTGTATTACTTGAATTGGTCTTTCTGATAATCAGATTTGACCGATTTCAGTTTTAAATATTATTTTCCAATATTTTAGATTTTATATGATTTTCTGGAATTTTCCTGAATTAAATGGAAAATCTTCAAAACCGGTGTCGACCAGTGCCGCTGACCGATTCCCGGATTTTTAATTTACAAACTGATTGGAATTTCTCGAAGAGTCTTTAGACATTATCTCTTAGAATCATATTTCTTACTTAAATACTTTTTCTGAGGATTTTATGAATTTATGAAAATTCCACCGGAGTCGGTAGCTGGCTGGTTCCGGGATTTTTAGTTTTAAAACTATAAAGTATTTCTTAAAAAGGATTTCACCATGATTCTTAGTATAATATTCTTGATTTTTGATAATTATTTCGGGTCGTTCCGAGATACTTGATTTCAGGACGATTCCAGTATTTTCCCAAAAGATTTCCGCATCCGCAACCGAATCCCGGGAATCCGCCACTATAATTATTTTCACTTTTACTTCCAAGAGAATATCTTCTCTTTTCCATTTTCTTTTCTTTTTCCTATTTTCTTTCTTTCCTTTAGCTTCCACCACAAGCTTCCTTTTCCTTCCACCCTAAGCTTCTCCAAGCTTCCTCCATAAGCTTCTCCAAAGCTTCTCCAACACTCCACCACAAATATCTCCACCTCACCCCTCACCATGGCAGGCCATGATTGGCCAAGAGAAACACCTCACCTCCCCACTTTGCAAATAGCCCCCTCTCTTTTGTTTATTTGCATCACCTTCCCAAATTCCAAACCTCTATAAATACCCTTCCTTCTCCATTTCATTTCATTATCTCTCTTCACCACTTCATCAAAAGCCTTAACCACCCCATCATCTCTTCAAGGGCCGGCCCCTCCTTTTGGATTGGGGCCGAGCTCCTTTTCGTCGGTAATATCACCGAAGATCATTCCGGTAATCATTCGTGATTATTCCGGTGATCGATTTAGTGATATTCGGCGACAACGATCAATGCGACGCGGAGCCCATTCCCGCGTCTATATTCTTCTTGTGATAAACGCGACGCAGAACCCACGTCCGCGTCTGCGTTCTTCTCCGTTGGCAAGACTTAGGGCCGGTACCCTCCTTTTGGATTGGGGCCGAACTTCCCTTCGTCGGGTCGATATGTATTCCACTTCCACCATTTAATGGTTTGGATTTGGAGTTGGACCATCCCTTCGGTTAAAACGCGAGTTTACCTCCTGCGTCTAGGCCATCCCTTAACGCGGCCTTCGCGTTATTGTATCGATGCAACGCGGAGAAATAACCGCGTATGCGTCCTTCTCATGTCAACACGACGCGAAGCTAAGTGCCCGCGTCTGTGTTCTGTCCTTGTTGGCGTGACGCGGAGTTTATCCTCGCGTCCGCATTCTCGTGCCCTGACTTAAACGCAGGCCTCGAGCCTCGCGTTTTGACACCTTGGCGACACAAACCCCGCGTCTGTTATTCCCGCGTCTGGTACTTTCCGCAACGCGATCCCCGCGTCTGTGATTCCCGCATCTGCTAGTCCTGCAACGCGATTCCCGCGTCTGCTATTTTCGCATCTGAGATTCCCGCGTCTGTAATTCTCGCGACGCTAACTCACGCGTCTGCGAACCCTCGCGTTTCACCCTCAAAAACCCGCGTCTCCATGTGCACTCTCTCCTTCCGTAATTATGGCGCGTCCCGAGTTCCGTGGATTTCGGACCTTTCGGCTTTCCGGTGATTTAGGCGAGTGTTCTCGCTATCCTCTTGACTTCCTATTTTCATTGATTATGCGAGTGATCTCGCTTTATTCTTGGCTTTCCTATTTCATGTGGTACTAACATTGCAGGTACTCTCGGACCCTTCAACCTCCGGTCACTCACTATCTCGAAAGAGAAGTGATTGAGACCGACAGGTTTCTCAGTTCAGCCTCCGGTCACTCACTATCTCGAAAGAGAGGTGATTGGGGCCGGCAGGTCTCTCGGTCTTCAGCCTCCGGTCACTCACTATCAGTGATTGAGACCGTCAGGTCCCGCAGCTCCGCTTGGTTATGCTCAGCTATTACTTTATCATATACCTGTTACATTCATGTTACTATTTAATACCTGTTTATATTACCTGACCACCTGACATGCTACTACTTAGCAAGACCCCTTGTTATGACATGACTTGCCACCAGACTAATTTCAACCTCTTGACATGATTGGTTACCTGCCTCCTGTTATGCTTGTTATGTAACCCCTGTTATATTAATACTTGACTTGTGATTATCACAATTACGGGAATCCTGACCTGTTATCCTGTATTATGTACAGTGACCTGTTATCCTGTATTATGAACAGTGACCTGTTATCCTGAATGGAACTAAGTGCCACACAGAGCAAAGTGCCACACCATACTCGGTGGGGGCCACCTCTTGAATCTGTGGGGGCCACCTCTAGAATCCATCCCCTCAGAACAAAGTGCCACACAGAGCAAAGTGCCACACCATACACGGTGGGGGCCACCTCTTGAATCTGTGGGGGCCACCTCTTGAATCTGTAGGGCTATTTCCTGTCATGACCAGTTATTCCCGTAAATCTGTTAATACTGATAAGTTAGAATAATCAAACTTGCACCTGGTTTGGGGGAAACTGATGGGCCCTGATTAATCATGTTCATGGTGGTCCTATCGAGTCACGCGTGGCCAAATACTCGAGGGATCACCTGGCGGCCACCAGGATTCCGTGGGGTGTGCTGGCACCCCTACTCCTGATATTCATGCCGGGTATGCACACGCCCTAGGCCTATTTCTATGGGATCTGCGATACTCTATTCCTGTTCGGGCGTCCATAAGTCCCGGTACCTAGCGGTACGTTCCGGCTCAGCACCGGATACTCCTGAACCGTTGTCCCGGGCATGTACGGGGCCCATCCAGAACATGATCCATCGAACTTTATCAGTTTCCAAATAACTGGCTATATAAGTTGTGAGTGGAAGTATGTGGAATGGGACACATACTGAAGCTTGGAACTTAGGCGGCCCCAATAATAATAAAGGACTCCCGTTATGCCTGTTATGACTCCTGTTCTGATTCCTGTTATAACCACTTTGTAACTCGGGTTGTATGCGCTTGGATTACGGTGATATGAGATAAAGGTATATAGATGAGGGTTTCCTTGTTTGGATTATTCCTTCGATGTACTAGTCTCATGGAACCGTGACCTAAGCTTATACAATCTGTTTTGCTCGTAATCGGGTTTTATATCGGATTTCCTGTTTTATGATGATTATGTTATACCTGTTCACACCTGCCATGCCTGAATGCACACTTGTGCTCGTTCTTGTTCGCCACTTGGCTTTTGCTTCACCACTCGCCTGGGGAGTATCATTTGACTCCCCTGGATTCTCATGTCCAGGTCATGGAGCTTGGAGCATGTCAGAGCTTGGAGCGAGTGGATTCTCCCAGTTGCTGATCAGAGTGGCGCAGCGGTAGCGTGGATCTCCAGCAGACCATCTGTAGCTCTATCCTTCCAGGCCCTCTTGTTCGCCTCTCGAGTTTTCCTTTTTATAAACTCGTGAGTGCCTTTATACTGTTCATACTTACATTTCCATGTATTCCCGCAATTGCGCATTTTAGTGATGTAATATTCATGTAATATTGGATCACCTCTGGTGATAACTTTGTAATAGTACTCATGTGTTGGAATGTATAATGCACCACTTGCTTCCGTACTCTGATTCTTGCCTGTACTGATGCTTAGCGTATATACGTGAAGGTACTTCTGACTTGCGTATATACGTTGCAGTAATGTCTCCGTATCCGCCAGGATCGGGGCGTTACATACTGACTTCTGAATGACAACCCGACTGCACATGAAACATTAAAGAATACCCAATCTCTGCAAGGTTGGCCGAATGGATCGTTCATACGGATCACCGCAATAGCTCAGATACAGCGAGAAAATCCTGTCCAACAGATCCATGAAAACATACAAGGCAGAAGAAGTCCGAGGAACGGCTAGAGTGCAAAGCACTGAAGGGACTAGCCACGGACGGAACCAAGCCTAGGTAAGGCCATCGCGTAACACATCTCAGGCGTTAAGCATTAGGGTGCAGCGGAGCTAACGCTCTGCGAGGCTCGCACTTGGCGGAGCTCACGTAGCGAAGCCAGCGCGTAACACAACGCTAAATGCTAAGCACCAGGGTGCAGCGAAGCCCACACCCGGTTAGGTCCACGAGTGACTAGAACACAACCCTCGCTTGGCGAGGCTAGCGGGGTCCGTAGTCCACCAAATCCATAAAAACTGCTAGAAGCTGGTGGCTCTGAGAGCACGATCAAGAATCACAATAATCGAAACGGGTCCCGAATGCTGTCTCCATAACTCTGTCTGGCAGAAGCCCTAAATCTGAAATACTGCTCCATACCGATATTCCTTATGTAATGATATGTTCTGTCTGATTATATAAGTGATGACTGCTCCACTTGCTGTGCTGATTTCCCGTGATATATCCATAAGTACAAGAATAGAAAGCGAGGCTAAAGGACCATCCAATATAAGACCAGGTGATGCGCCAGAGTCAAAGAATACCAGAACATAATGATAGTGAACCACATCTGTCTTTATAACGCCCCGATCCCGGCGGATACGGGGACGTCACTGCAACGTATATACGTAGGTCAGAACTACCCTCCCGTATATACGCTAAGCATCAGTACAGACAAGAATCAGAGTACGGAAGTAAGTGGTGCATTATACATTCCAACACATGAATACAATCACAGAGTTATCACCAGAAGTGATCCAATATTACATGAATATCACATCACTAATATGCGCAAATGCGAGAATACAAGGAAATATACAAGTATGAACAGTATGAAAGGCACTCACGAGTTTAAAAGAAAAACTCGAGAGACTCACAAGGGGGCCTGGAAGGATGGAGCTCTGGATGATCGGCTGGGGATCCACGCTACCGCTGCGCTACTCTGATCCGCAAGGGGGAGAATCTACACGCTCCAAGCTCCATGACCTGGACATGAGGATCCAGGGGAGTCAAATGATACTCCCCAGGCGAGTGGTGAAGCAAAACCAAGTGGCGAGCAAGGGTGAGTACATGTCATGTAAAGCCAAGGACAAGCAATCTGATTGTATGGCTTCAGATTACGGTTCCATGAGACTAGTACATCGAAGGAATAATCCAAACAAGGAAACCCTCATCTATATACCTTTATCTCATGTCACCATAACCCAAGCCCATTCAACCCGACTGTTCTCAGGCATGATAAGATAATGAACAAGAGGCAAGTGAATACAATGGATAAAGCAGAATATGAGCAGATAATACGATAATACTCATAAAACCGGAAATCCGAAGTAAAATCCCGGACAAGCAAATATAGTAAGGCACAACACAGATTCATAGCCGTTTAAGTTGCAGGCTTTAGTATGCGTCCCATTCCACATACCTCCACTTACAACTTAAAGAGCCGGTTATTATGACACTTTATTATTACTCGTCTTACCCTGATATCTAGCTATGTGAACTAGCGTCCCAACGCACATAGATCCATATCCGAGTAAAACAAGGTTGTTATTGGAAACCAGCGGGGTATCAACGAACTATGTTTACAGTGGGTCCCGTACATGCCCGGGACCACGGTCCAGGATTGTTCCGTTGCATGGTAACGGAAACCAGCCGCAAGGCTAACAGGAGGGACTTATGTATGCCCTTATCATGATGGTACCAGTAATGAGGGAGCCAGCTCTCCCCTCGGTCCCCTGGAGGCCCACAGGTCAGACCGGAACATGTAGTTGCACAACATTCCTAAAAGCCACTGTAAACACGAACACATATTGATATCCGCATGTTTCCCCCGACCCAATACAAGTTGGTCCTTTTTAGGATTCATTAGTTTAATTATCACTTTACGAGAATAACAGGAAATGGACATGATCAGGAATCAGGAGTACATACGTACTATATAGTCAGGTCACTGCATATAAAGCAGGAAAACAAGTCACTGATCATGATACAGGATAATAAGGTAAGGTTCCCGTAAAGGTGATAATCACAAGTCAAGTATATCATGCTGGGTGTCAAGTGATAGCATGACAGGGTGATGATATTTAGTAAACAACCAAGCATATCAAAGGATTGATAATAGTCGGGTTAAGTCATGGCAAGAGATTGATAATAGTCAGGGCAAGTCATAGCATAACTAAAGGGTCTTGCCAAATAGTAGCATGGCAGGTGGTCAGGTGATAACACACTAGATGGTCAGGTGATATACATGTGTTAAATAAAAGCATGCAACTGACTAGTCTGAGGTAATGGTATGGCAAGGTAACATAAAAGTAACCCAAAGTACAACGACCACGAAGGGTCGGCCACGCATAGTATAAAACAGTAAAAGATATAGAACATGAAATAAAATACATGGAGACTAGAACGAGAATATTTGCATAATCAATGAAATAGGGAGCAAGAGGGTAGCGAGCGAGAACACTCGCCTGAATCACCAGAAACGCCGAAAGGTCCGAAATCCACGGAATTCGGGATGCGCCATAATATATGATATATAAATATGTAGAGTGAAGAGGAGAGAGAAAGAGAGAAGGAAGATGATGTTTGTCAATAGACAAGTCAAGCAATACCAATATATGATATAAGACTCAAGGATATGGTTCATATTCAAGAAAGAAATCAACTATAACAGACAGCCAAAGTTAGTCGACTAGGTGGAAAGAGTAGTCGACTAATAAAGGGGTTAGTCGACTAACAGTCTGGTATAGTCGACTAAAACTGGGTTCCAGAGAGTTGGAATTCTGTTTCAGGAAAAGTTAGTCGACTAGGTGGAAAGGGTAGTCGACTAACAATGATTTCAAGTCGACTAACAGACACTCTAAGTCGACTAAAACTGTGTAACAGAGAGTTGGGTTTCTGATTCAGGAAAGTTAGTCGACTAGGGTCAAGGGAGTAGTCGACTAATAGAGGTTTCCAGTCGACTAATAAATAACCTAAGTCGACTAAAACTGTGTTCCAGAAAAGGTTACGTTTCAACTAAGGGTTTCAAGTCGACTAGTCCTTAGGTCAAGTCGACTAATCGACTGGAAACAGCACACAGAACAGATTTGTGATGGTTGTGTTTGATGATCTAAAAATATGATTTTGATGGCACAAGTATACATGAATTGTAAACAAAAGTATACTAGGAATTAGCCAAGTCTTGATGAGTAGAAATACTCACCAAAAGGAGTGGTTGATGATGGAGTGATGGTGGTGGTGATGGAAGTTGATGATGAAGAAGAAAGTGGAGGTTGGAGGTTTTGTTGTTGGTGTTGGTGAGAAGAAGTGGTGGCCGGAGATCGGGGTCTCTCGCCGGAGTCGTGGTGGCCGGAGGCGCCGGTGGAGGTGGTGGAGGTGAAGGAGATGTTGGAGGTTAGGGTTTTGGTGAAGAGAAGAAAGAGAAAGATGAAGTGAAAATGAATAAAGAAAGGGGAAGGAAAAGTATTTATAGGTTTTAGATTTTGTGAAGGAGGTGCAAATAATTAAAAGAGAGGGGGGTTTTTGTAAAGTGGGGAGGTGAGGTGTCTCTCCTAGCCACACTTGGCTGGCCATGGTGAGGGGTGAGGTGGAGGGTGAGGTGGAGATATTTGTGGTGGAAGTAATTGGAAGAAAATGGAATTTTGGAATTGTTGGAATTTTGGAAAATGAAATTCTTGTGGATTATGGAGGAAGGAAAGAAAGAAAATGGGAAAAGGAAAAGAAAATGGAAAAGGGAAATTATTCTCTTGGAAGAGAAAATGAAAAATAATGAAAGTGGCGGATTCCCGGGATTCGGTTGCGGATGCGGAAATCTTTCGGGAAAATACCGGAATCGTCCGAAATTCAAGTATCTCGGAACGACCCGAAATAATTATCAAAAATCAAGAATATTAATCTAAGAATTATAGTGAAATCCGTTTTAAGAAATACTTTACAGTTTTAAAACTAAAAATCCCGGAATCAGCTAGCTACCGACTCCGGTGGAATTTTCATAAATTCATAAATTCTCGGAAAAAGTATTTAGGTAGAAAATATGATTTTAAGAAATAATGTCTAAAGGAACTTTTAGAAATTCTAAACCGTTTGTAAACTAAAAATCTGGGAATCGGTCAGCAGCACTGGCCGACACCGGTTTTGAAGATATTCTTTTTAATTGAGGAAAATTCCAGAAAATCATATAAAATATATAATATTGGAAAATGATATTTGAAACAGAAATCGGTCAAATCAGAATACCGGAAAGACCAAATCGAGTAATACACTAGGATCGGGTCTTCGGTTCAGACTAGGGCTGACTCCGAGTCCACGAATCCAAATTTAAGACAAAACAATCATATAAACAATTCATAATACAAAATAAGTACAGAAGGTAAATCGAAAAATACGATCAAAAATCTGAATACGCAACTAAGTACGTATTCCGGGAGCGGGGTGTTACATTCCATCCACCTTACAAAAAATTGCGTCCTCGCAATTTCGGTAAGGGGTAAAATGAACACAAAGAGGTCAAGGGTGGAATTTATACCAATTAAGATATGAAGCACTATAGGTAGGGCTCTCAAGTCGACTGAATAATAATCATCCTCCGCACTTCCGGCTGTATAAATCTGCATACTTGATAATCTTCCGAGAGTAAGCCAGAATACTGAAGATAAAGGAAACCCTGATAGTCCTGAGCATAATAATAAAGAAGACCGATAATTAAGAATCCCGAATATCAGGCATCAATCACTCTGAACGATATAGTAGAGAATGCCGACTACTGTCTTGTGAAAGATAGCCAGATCAAGATCGATCTGGAGAATACCAAGCTTCATAGAATTCACCGAAGAGATCACATAATAGCTTCATGCAGAACCAGCCACTACCTTCCTAGTCTATCATATCTTAATGTTGGTATAAGGGCTTCATAAAACCAAAACAGGGAAAGGATAGGAAGGATTAGGAATCAAAGGAAGGATGGCCAAGAAATAGATAACTCTGCACTTGTAGTTGGAATGTATAACCAAGACTCAAGTATTCCAGTTGCAAATTTCTTTACCATTAATTTGCCCTCTGGACGTACTGAGGAAGTTAGAGCCTAGGCTCTGATACCATCCTGTAACGCCCCGATCCCGGCGGATACGGGGACGTCACTGCAACGTATATACGTAGGTCAGAACTACCCTCCCGTATATACGCTAAGCATCAGTACAGACAAGAATCAGAGTACGGAAGTAAGTGGTGCATTATACATTCCAACACATGAATACAATCACAGAGTTATCACCAGAAGTGATCCAATATTACATGAATATCACATCACTAATATGCGCAAATGCGAGAATACAAGGAAATATACAAGTATGAACAGTATGAAAGGCACTCACGAGTTTAAAAGAAAAACTCGAGAGACTCACAAGGGGGCCTGGAAGGATGGAGCTCTGGATGATCGGCTGGGGATCCACGCTACCGCTGCGCTACTCTGATCCGCAAGGGGGAGAATCTACACGCTCCAAGCTCCATGACCTGGACATGAGGATCCAGGGGAGTCAAATGATACTCCCCAGGCGAGTGGTGAAGCAAAACCAAGTGGCGAGCAAGGGTGAGTACATGTCATGTAAAGCCAAGGACAAGCAATCTGATTGTATGGCTTCAGATTACGGTTCCATGAGACTAGTACATCGAAGGAATAATCCAAACAAGGAAACCCTCATCTATATACCTTTATCTCATGTCACCATAACCCAGCCCATTCAACCCGACTGTTCTCAGGCATGATAAGATAATGAACAAGAGGCAAGTGAATACAATGGATAAAGCAGAATATGAGCAGATAATACGATAATACTCATAAAACCGGAAATCCGAAGTAAAATCCCGGACAAGCAAATATAGTAAGGCACAACACAGATTCATAGCCGTTTAAGTTGCAGGCTTTAGTATGCGTCCCATTCCACATACCTCCACTTACAACTTAAAGAGCCGGTTATTATGACACTTTATTATTACTCGTCTTACCCTGATATCTAGCTATGTGAACTAGCGTCCCAACGCACATAGATCCATATCCGAGTAAAACAAGGTTGTTATTGGAAACCAGCGGGGGTATCAACGAACTATGTTTACAGTGGGTCCCGTACATGCCCGGGACCACGGTCCAGGATTGTTCCGTTGCATGGTAACGGAAACCAGCCGCAAGGCTAACAGGAGGGACTTATGTATGCCCTTATCATGATGGTACCAGTAATGAGGGAGCCAGCTCTCCCCTCGGTCCCCTGGAGGCCCACAGGTCAGACCGGAACATGTAGTTGCACAACATTCCTAAAAGCCACTGTAAACACGAACACATATTGATATCCGCATGTTTCCCCCGACCCAATACAAGTTGGTCCTTTTTAGGATTCATTAGTTTAATTATCACTTTACGAGAATAACAGGAAATGGACATGATCAGGAATCAGGAGTACATACGTACTATATAGTCAGGTCACTGCATATAAAGCAGGAAAACAAGTCACTGATCATGATACAGGATAATAAGGTAAGGTTCCCGTAAAGGTGATAATCACAAGTCAAGTATATCATGCTGGGTGTCAAGTGATAGCATGACAGGGTGATGATATTTAGTAAACAACCAAGCATATCAAAGGATTGATAATAGTCGGGTTAAGTCATGGCAAGAGATTGATAATAGTCAGGGCAAGTCATAGCATAACTAAAGGGTCTTGCCAAATAGTAGCATGGCAGGTGGTCAGGTGATAACACACTAGATGGTCAGGTGATATACATGTGTTAAATAAAAGCATGCAACTGACTAGTCTGAGGTAATGGTATGGCAAGGTAACATAAAAGTAACCCAAAGTACAACGACCACGAAGGGTCGGCCACGCATAGTATAAAACAGTAAAAGATATAGAACATGAAATAAAATACATGGAGACTAGAACGAGAATATTTGCATAATCAATGAAATAGGGAGCAAGAGGGTAGCGAGCGAGAACACTCGCCTGAATCACCAGAAACGCCGAAAGGTCCGAAATCCACGGAATTCGGGATGCGCCATAATATATGATATATAAATATGTAGAGTGAAGAGGAGAGAGAAAGAGAGAAGGGAAGATGATGTTTGTCAATAGACAAGTCAAGCAATACCAATATATGATATAAGACTCAAGGATATGGTTCATATTCAAGAAAGAAATCAACTATAACAGACAGCCAAAGTTAGTCGACTAGGTGGAAAGAGTAGTCGACTAATAAAGGGGTTAGTCGACTAACAGTCTGGTATAGTCGACTAAAACTGGGTTCCAGAGAGTTGGAATTCTGTTTCAGGAAAAGTTAGTCGACTAGGTGGAAAGGGTAGTCGACTAACAATGATTTCAAGTCGACTAACAGACACTCTAAGTCGACTAAAACTGTGTAACAGAGAGTTGGGTTTCTGATTCAGGAAAAGTTAGTCGACTAGGGTCAAGGGAGTAGTCGACTAATAAATAACCTAAGTCGACTAAAACTGTGTTCCAGAAAAGGTTACGTTTCAACTAAGGGTTTCAAGTCGACTAGTCCTTAGGTCAAGTCGACTAATCGACTGGAAACAGCACACAGAACAGATTTGTGATGGTTGTGTTTGATGATCTAAAAATATGATTTTGATGGCACAAGTATACATGAATTGTAAACAAAAGTATACTAGGAATTAGCCAAGTCTTGATGAGTAGAAATACTCACCAAAAGGAGTGGTTGATGATGGAGTGATGGTGGTGGTGATGGAAGTTGATGATGAAGAAGAAAGTGGAGGTTGGAGGTTTTGTTGTTGGTGTTGATGAGAAGAAGTGGTGGCCGGAGATCGGGGGTCTCTCGCCGGAGTCGTGGTGGCCGGAGGCGCCGGTGGAGGTGGTGGAGGTGAAGGAGATGTTGGAGGTTAGGGTTTTGGTGAAGAGAAGAAAGAGAAAGATGAAGTGAAAATGAATAAAGAAAGGGGAAGGAAAAGTATTTATAGGTTTTAGATTTTGTGAGGGAGGTGCAAATAATTAAAAGAGAGGGGGGTTTTTGTAAAGTGGGGAGGTGAGGTGTCTCTCCTAGCCACACTTGGCTGGCCATGGTGAGGGGTGAGGTGGAGGGTGAGGTGGAGATATTTGTGGTGGAAGTAATTGGAAGAAAATGGAATTTTGGAATTGTTGGAATTTTGGAAAATGGAATTCTTGTGGATTGTGGAGGAAGGAAAGAAAGAAAATGGGAAAGGAAAAGAAAATGGAAAAGGGAAATTATTCTCTTGGAAGAGAAAATGAAAATAATGAAAGTGGCGGATTCCCGGGATTCGGTTGCGGATGCGGAAATCTTTCGGGAAAATACCGAATCGTCCGAAATTCAAGTATCTCGGAACGACCCGAAATAATTATCAAAAATCAAGAATATTAATCTAAGAATTATAGTGAAATCCGTTTTAAGAAATACTTTACAGTTTTAAAACTAAAAATCTCGGAATCAGCTAGCTACCGACTCCGGTGGAATTTTCATAAATTCATAAAATTCTCGGAAAAAGTATTTAGGTAGAAAAATGATTTTAAGAAATAATGTCTAAAGGAACTTTTAGAAATTCTAAACCGTTTGTAAACTAAAAATCCGGGAATCGGTCAGCAGCACTGGCCGACACCGGTTTTGAAGATATTCTTTTTAATTGAGGAAAATTCCAGAAAATCATATAAAATATATAATATTGGAAATGATATTGAAACAGAAATCGGTCAAATCAGAATACCGGAAAGACCAAATCGAGTAATACACTAGGATCGGGTCTTCGGTTCAGACTAGGGCTGACTCCGAGTCCACGAATCCAAATTTAAGACAAAACAATCATATAAACAATTCATAATACAAAATAAGTACAGAAGGTAAATCGAAAAATACGATCAAAAATCTGAATACGCAACTAAGTACGTATTCCGGGAGCGGGGTGTTACAGTCTTGCTGCTACCCTACCAGTTTATCCATATCTTGAGTTGGTATAAGATTGAAAGGAACTGAAAATGGAAAGGATGGAAGAGATTTCAAGAATCAAGGAAAGGACGATTAAGAGGGAATAGGTAACTTTGTACTTGCAGTTGGATTGTATAACCACGACTCATGCATTGTACCGAGGATGTGAGAGCCTAGGCTCTGATACCACCCTGTAACGCCCCGATCCGGAGGGTACGGAGACGTTACTGCGACGTATATACGAAGGTCGGAAATACCCTAACGTATATACGCTAAGCATCAATACAGGCAGGGGTCAGAGTACGGAAGCATAGTGGTAATATACAATCCAGCAATAATAACAACAGTACACAGTTATCACAAGGCATGATATAATATCTGAAGAATATATGATCACTATGGAACACAAAAGCAGGATGCACAATATGAAATACTGGAAAGTACTCACGAGTGGCAAGATGAAAATCTAGCGAGCCGATCAAAAAAAGGCGGGAGGGAAGAGGGTCTGGACAGGCAACTGCTAATCCACGCTCCCGCTGCGCACTCTGGTCAAGTACAGTAAGGCTATGGTCCAGACTCTATGATCTGGACATGAGAATCCAGGGTTGTTAGCAACCCCAGCGAGTACAAAGAATAAAGCCAGATGGCGTGCATAACAGGCACACGTGTACATGATCAAGTGATGTGGTCCAGGCACGCAGGTACAGGAAGTGACAAGTAACATAAAGGAAAATGGCGATAAATCCGAGATCAAGTAAATACATGTATATCAGTAAATCTGAATCGGAAAACATGCATGAAAAACGGTATGGAGAGTATAGGTACACATGATCATGCGACAAAATATGGCAACATGTGATAAATGCACTAAACACGCGATAAATATAAACATGGGCAAAACTAGTTATATAAGCTCAGATTATGGATTCATGGAGTGATACGTCAAGGGGATAATCCAAACAAGGAAACCCTTATCTATATACCACATATCCGGTGTCACCATCATCTGAGTTCATACAACTTGAGTTGCCCTCAGGGTAACAGAACTAAGGTGTGTCAGTAATAATCCTTGTGCCACATATATCATGTCATAATGCATGGTGTCAACTCAGAACATAATACTGTAACTGGAGAATATACAGGTGTTGCATTTTAATTGATCCAATAATAATAATCAGTACCGTTTGATATTTTAATCGCCTCCCTACCAGCGCCTCACATCACCGATAGTCCATACTAGAGTTCGCACTCTGTAGAACTTACCCGGGTCTGATATGTGAGTACCAGGACCCGAACAAAGGAGAGACCAAATATCATACGTTCATAATATTATTACTGTTTCTTATGTTCTTATGTTATTCTCGTCCCTTTCCCACCGGCGTCCCACAACACCGACAGTTCACGCTGGAGCCCGCACTTCCAGTAGAACTCATCCGAACTCCGATACGCGGGTACCATTATTCGAATAGGGGAGAGACTAAATAACACATGGTTCAGGAGTTATCATTGTACAGGTATGTGTGTGTGTGTTAATGGCACTGAGGATGCTTATCACACTAACACCAGGCGGTACAGGCAGGAGGGAGAAAGTAGCCCTTCAGATTCAAGAGGTGGCCCCCACAGATTCAAGAGGTGGCCCCCACCACGTGTGTGGTGTGGCACTTTGCTCCATGTGGCACTTTGCTCTGAGGGTAGATACAGGAGGTAGCCCCACAGATTCAAGAGGTGGCCCCCACAGATTCAAGAGGTGGCCCCCACCACGTGTGTGATGTGGCACTTTGCTCTGTGTGGCACTTTGCTCTGTGTGGGAATGGATTCTAGAGGTGGCCCCCACGGATTCAAGAGGTGGCCCCCACCACGTGTGTGGTGTGGCACTTTGCTCCGTGTGGCACTTAGTTCCATTCAGGAACCGCCGGACGCTAGCACGATTGTGGGATACATCCTCGTCATCCCGACACCAGGCATGCTCTGCCGGACGCCGGTCTGACTGTGCTATTAACAAGAGCAGGAGTACAAGAGTACAGGAGATACAGGAGTACAGGAGATACAGGAATACAGGAATATAGGAAATACAGGATTACCAGATGTCTGGTAATAAAAATCATGCATATGCCAGGTAATACAGGAGTCAGGTGCCAGGTATCAGGTGTTATATATCAGGTGGCAAGTATAGCATGTCATGTATCAGATGGCAAACATAGTATGTCAAATACCGGTGTAATACATCATGTGGCAAGCATAGCATGTCAAATAACGGTGTCATATATCATGTGGCAAGCATAGCATGTCAAATAACGGTGTCCGGTGTCATGTGTCAAATATAGCATGGCAAGTACTGGTCTCAAGTATCATATGACAAATACAGCATGGCAGGTACCAATATCCGGTGTCATATGTCAAATATAACATGGCAAGTACTGGTCTCAAGTATCATATATCAAATATAGCATGGCTAGTACCGGTGTCATATATCATGGGTCAAATATAGCAAGGCAAATACCGGTGTCAGGCACCATATGTCAAATGTAGCATGATGAGTACTAGTGTCATATATCGGGGTCAGGTATAGCATGGCAAGTACAGGTATCGGGTATCACCTATCACATATAGCATGGTAAGTACTAGAGTCATATATCGTGTATCAACTATAACATGGCAGGTACTAGTGGTCCGGTATCATGTACAAATATAGCATGGCAAACATCGGTGTAACATGTCAGTGTCGGTGATACACATATCATCTCTCACATCATGTATAAAAGCAGGATAACATTTGTTATACATGGAACATGGAATATCAAAAGGACTGTACTTGCATAATGATAAAATAGATGCATGCTAAAAATAAATGTACTCGCCTCAATACCGGAAAAACCGTGAGAAATCCCGAAACACCAGAAATCCGTGTACAAGACCAATCCATATATTAAAATATATAATTATAAATATTTATATGGATATTAGAGAGGGAATGAGAGAGGAGAGAGAGAGAGAGAAAGTTGTAGGAAGGAGAGAGAGAAAGAGAAAGAGAGAAAATATGGTGTATTTTGAAATTAATTTGGAATTAAAAGGAGGAGGGTGTTGATGTAAATAGAGGGAAGTAGTTTGAGGAAAGAGGTGGGGGTATTTTAGGAAAGAGATAAAGTTTGTTTTTATTTAGGGAATGAAGAGAAAGAGATTAAAGAAAGAAAGAAAGAAAAAGAAAGAAAGAAAGGAAAAGAAAGGAAGGAGGAGGGAAGTGGGGTGGCCGGCCGGCCTGGCGGCGGTGGCGGCGGCGGCGCCGGGGAGGCCGCGCGCGCGCTGGTGGGGAGAGGGAGGGAGGTGGGTTGGTTGTTGTTGTTGTTGTTGTTGTTGTTTTGATGGAGGTGATGGGTGGTGGTGGTGGTGGTTGTGGTGGTGGTGGTGGTGTTTGGTGGTGTTGGGGAGAAAGAGGAGGTGGAGGAGGTGGTGATGGGTTAGTTGGAGGGGAGAATTTGGTGGTGGAGAGGAGGAATTTTGGAGAAGATGAAGGTGGGTGGTGATGGTTTTGGGTGAAATTGAAGGTGGTGGTGGTGATTTGGGGATGTTGGGAAGTTGGAGAAGTGTTGTGGGGTGATGGGGTGCGGTGGCGGCGGCTTGGCGGCGCCGGAGGTGGCAGTGGTGACGGTGGAGGCGGCGGTGGTGTGGATGCGTGAGTGGTGTTGGTGGGTTGAAGATGAAGTGGGTTTGTTTATTTGGATTTTTGTTTGAAAATGAAGGTTTGAATGGGTATTGATTTAATAGAGAAGGAGATGGTGAAATAATGGTGGTGGTTGCTCACAGTGCTCAGCCATGCCCTGCTCTCCCTTGCCCTGCTGCGTTGAAGAGATGGGAGTGGGTGAAGGAGAAAGAAAAAAAAGAAGAAGAAAAGGACGAAAGTCAAAATAGAAAAAAGAAATTAATAAAATAAATAAAATAAAATAAAATAAAATAGTTTAAAATTTTTCATTATTAAGTAATTTATGTATTATAATTTCTGAAAGTATAAGTAGTGGGGTAGGGAAGGAAAAAGCACGGAAAGTTAAGACCGGTAATAAATATTATTATTTTAATAAGTCAAAAATTTGACTTTTTCAGAATCCTTCCGAAAAATTCTCAAAAATAGAAAATAATATTTTAAGATGCTCGGTGAAATCGGATTCGAGAAATTCAATGTAGATTTCAAATCAAAAATCCTGGAATCTTCCGGCGGTACCGGTCGACACCAAAACCGGTGGATTTTCGATAAATTCTGAAAAATCTCGAAAAATGAATTTAGATAGAAAATGATATTCTAAGATGTAAAGTGAAAGACGTTTTTGAAAATTCAATCCCATTTGAAAATTAAAAATTCGGGAATCAGTCAGTGATGTCGACCGACACCGGTTTTGGAGATTTTGCAAATAATTCTGAAAAATTTCAGAAAATCATGAAAAATCTAAAATATTGGAAAACGATGTTTAAAACTGAAATCGATCAAATCGGATTAGCAGAAAGGTCAAATCGAGCGAAGCACTAGGTTCGGGCCCCCGGTTCAGACTAGGGCTGACTCTGAGTCCACGAATCCAAATCCAATACAAAACAATCACACCAATAATCATAAAATAAATAAATACAAGATAAATCAAAGAAATATGTTAGAAAAATCAGAATACGTATCTACATACGTATTCCAGGAACGTGGTGTTACACTCATCCTCCTCGATCGAGTCACCAAAGAAGAAGTCGGGCTTTCTTAGTAGGGCACTAGAATCCGAGTTGAACCGACCGTCAGAAATGATTTCCAGAGGGTAAGCATGTTAGCATTGCTGATCCGGCTCCATCGTTCCTATGATTTATCTGTAGTCACAGGAGCAGTTCTCTGGAGAACGAAGATCATTTTTGGGTCAGTGCCACCTACATATCCAAAATGGCACTACTTGGACAAAGGATTCGAAGAATATCACACTACAAAAAGGATAATGCAATAGTCAGCAAGCTGAAAATTGTCAAAGTGTTGAAGCTCAGACGCAAGGTTCACCTCAGAACTGTGTCTAATGATTGAGACGCGGAGCTCAGTGAGACCCGCGTCTAAACTCAGAGACGCGAGGCTCACATGAAGTCTGCGTTTGAAACTCCACAACTTAGAAATTTCTCTAAGTGTTAGAATCAGACGCGAGACTCAGTAAAACTCGCGTCAAACCTCAGAAACACAAGGTTCACATGAAGCCCGCGTATGAACTTCATCACTTAAAAAATTCTCTAAGTGTTGGGATCAAACACAAGGCTCAATAAAGCCCGCGTTCAACAGCAGACACAAAACTCAAGCTGATAAATCAAAGGTGCGGAGGTCGTCAAACCTGCGTTTTTCCTACCAGTGCAAGAGTCGCATCTGAAAATTAAACACGGGCGTGAGCCTTGCGTTGACGGTTCAACTCAGAAGAAGCTTAAGAGTTAAGATAACTTTTCAAGTTATTTAATGACAGAAACCGATTCGGGTGGTTTTATTAACTGAAATGGGGGCCTCCTGCGTAGAGGAACCTCCCATTTGAACCTCTAGAGCGACTGCATTCGAGGAGGAAGCCACAGGCTTGGTCTTTGGGCCATCTTGACGGTGAATTCTTTTAGAGAAAATGAGAAAGAAAGGAAGAAAAAAGCTCAGAGTTTTTCTTGAAATTCTTACAAAGATCAACGAAGAAGAAAAGTCTAATGATGACTCTTGAAAGACTATTGTTTTTTTATAGACACACCAAGATACACGGCCCGTATCTCGAGATCGATCGTCGCCAGACTCGTGGCGACGCGCCCAGAAAGCGGACCTCGCATTTTAAGAGAACGTCTCTTCAAGCTCTGCCAGACACGTGGCAATGCACCTAGAACGTGAGTCTCGCGTTTAACAGAGCCGCGTCTCTTCAGCAAAGAGAAGTCCGCGTCTCCACCTCGAAGTCTGCGTCACTTCAACAAAGTGAGAGGTGCGTCTTCACTTCGATGTCGTGTCTCTCCAATGAACGAGAGTCGCGTTTCTACTTCAGACGAGGGCCGCGTCTCCAAGGCAACATGACCTTTGTGTCTACAAGACCTGTGTTCAGTCTTTGCTTCTGCAATCAGTTCAACAATATACGGGTAAAAGCAGATGACTATTCCCCCGGTTCAATATTATACCAACAATCAGCTCAGAGCACCGATGAGGTCTGGACTGCGTGTCTAGACACTCACGATGATCATCTCTGGTGCTTCAAAGAGTTTAACAGTCCACTCACGAAGACCAAGATCCAGCCAAGATCGAGCTCAAGGTATCTCAGAAGATTGTCAGTTTAGTATTGAGAGCTTGCTGCCAAAAGAAAAGTCCAAAGTGTTTCGAAACCCATCCCAGCCAACCGTGGAGTTTCGAAAACTTTGGAGGGGGTTCTGTAGACTGTCTAAAAATTACTGAAGATAAGTCGGCAAATGCATAGCCCCATACTTCAGACGCAAGGCTGATAAAAATCCAAGACGCGGGGCTCGAAGCCCGCGTCTCAGCATCACTGCAAAGCCAAGACACGGGGCTCGAATTTCGCGTCTCAGCAGAGCTCGACGCCTATGTCTCAATACCACAACAACGCCCAAACACAGAGCTCAAGTTCGCGTTCTAGCTGTAGAGAAGCCCTGCGTCTCAGTTATAACTACCCCCGTTATTGAGTCAAGTACTGCCCACGTAATAAGGGGAGTCAACCTCATTATGGAGGGTTTTTAAGGGACAGTTTTACCCCTAAAACCCTTATAAATAGCTCAGTTTGTTATTGAAGAGGGGTCAGAATTTTCAGCTAAGGAATACTTATAAAGAGTTAAAACTCTTCTACCAACTCGCTGAGTTTAAGTTTTGCCTAAGTCTTTTTGTGATTTCATTGGATAGGAGCCGTGCTACTTCATCTGTGATCCTAAGAGAAGATTTTCAGAAGAGCTTGACGTTCACCCGGTCAACGGAAAATAAGAATCACTTTCCACCGTTACGCAAAGAATCTAGCCTTAAACAAAGAGGGGATCTGAGCTTGAGCATCTCCTCTCTCTTATAGTTAGAATTTTGAGTTATAATTTTTCATTGATTCAAGAAAATTTTGCAATACACTTTCAGCTTTCCTCCCGTACAGTATGGATGTCCTGAAATTGTATGACATTGGAACCTTTTGGAAACTCGTCAGGGAACATGCCAAGTTTGTAGACACACATGCAAATATCTGTGTATTTAATGAGTAATCCACCTAAAGAATTGGTCCATGATTCGAATTGATTTAGATGTTTATTTGATAAAATTTAGACTTTGTCACATTCTACATTTAAAAGAATCAGTTTTGTAAAGGAATGATGGTATCGACATAATTTAATTCAAAGTGTCATTGGAGTGTCCAGAAACTTCCGTGAATGTCCAATTGCCCTACAGGAGACATCAAAAACATAAAAATTGATGGGGGCCCAGATAGCTATGATTTAGGAAGGTTGAAGAAGGTCAAGGCAGCCAGGTCAAAAGGTAAGGTGCAATGTGCTTCTGAGAACACATGTAGCTTGTAATATGAACTCCCTCAAAATGTTGTTATTTGAACTTGAGAAAACTTCATGGAAGTAGCCACCTGGATTCAGCCACATTCTCAACAAAACAGGAAATGCAGAACATCTAATATATTGTTTTGCAGCCGTGGAAATCCCATTTCATTACTTTAACTTTCTGCAACTATACTGATAATTAATATATGTTTCTGCTAGATACAATTGAAGTGCTAAACCTTTATTACATATTTAAACTGAACTGTTCCTACCAGTACATGATGCGCTTTCTATTTTCTATCAATACATAAGGTTCACTTATTGATCCCTTCGCCCTGACTCCTATCAATACACCTTCCCTCTTCACTTTCTTAGTACTATGTGCCAAGTTGCTTAAATCTTGTTAAGTTTCTTTGGACATCAGTACTTTCTTTGTCATATTACCAGTCTAATGGGCTTACTGAATTATCTTATGTTGCACCGCAGATATCAGGAGCTAATGAGAGGAAGTTCGAAACTCCCACTTTTTGACCTAAAGAAGCTTAATGCATCTTTGCCTGTTCCATCAATACCAAAGAATTCTGTTGAACTCCTAGTAATTGGTGCAAATGACGACTTCATTGTTGTGAGTAAATTAAGCTCACTTCAAAGTCATACTCCACTCTTTGCGAATATGTGGATCTTTTCTTTTCAGCTTAGCAGTTTTGCATCACTCTTACTTATAATTTACAAACAAAAAGATGAGATGGGTAATTTGATATGCAGTCCATCCGTTCCAACTGCATGCAAAGTTTTGGTCCCTCAGTTCCAATTTGTTGCATAGGTCCCTCGTCCCTTTAAAAGTTTAAAAATACAGATCAGATACTGCAGGGAGACACGCTAATAACAATTAGACCCATAAGATTCTATACTATTGTATGGCATATAGTGAGGACTGTATTATTACATGGATTTTGTTTTTTAGCATGTGTTGTACACGACTCACTGCTATCCCTTCAAACCAATGGAGTATGGTATGGAACTCTCTCATCCTCTCAGCTTAATCAAACACAATGACATACAAAATAGGGGAAGTGAAAGGGACATGTGAAATAGGTAACTGAAAATTACAGGCATTTTTTACACAACTGGAGACCTTAATTTAGTTAAGTGTTAACTTAACCAGAATTATAATCTCATTCGATTTCTGACAGAAAACTAATTAACTCTCAACCAACTTAATGCTAGTCAAGTTCTAAAAGAGTTTAGGTGGCCTTTCATTTCTTAAAGTGATTATAATCTTATTGAAAATTTGTGATGATGTAGGATGAAGAAGGGCTTCGTGAAACTGCAAAGTTTTATGATGTTCAAGCAGTGTCCATCCAAGGGGTTGCACATGATATGATGCTAGACTCTTCATGGGAAAAGGGAGCAGAAACGGTCTTGTCATGGCTTAAGAGTTCAATTAAACAGCCAATAACCACCTGATTCCTAGAATGTAGGGCTACTATCTCACATTCTTGAATGTTTCTTGTGTATGTGAAATTTTGGAATTGTTTGTGTGTTCTAGACTGATGTTCAAAATTGTCCAATGGTTAGAAATTGTGATCACTAGTTTTCTGTGTTTCAGAATATTAAATCTATAATTTCATGGTTAAGCCTCAAAATGTTTATTTTTCCGTAAATGTAATTTGATTATGACATTGTCGCCAGATATCTACCTTGCAATACTTATTGTTCGGTCATCAACTGAGTGATCACTGAGGGGTTTCACTGACTGGTTGAATTTAGGATCTTCTGACCATACAACTCCTTGACCGCCATTTTCATCTATTTCGTGAATGATTAGCAATTTTAACAACAATTTTGTTAGGTCATCTTTGAATTCATTGCCTTAGCTATTACTCTCTTCTTCATTCCCTTGTCTGTTACCTCCAGAGATTTGCGATCTATAATTTCTAATCAAGGAGAAATGCATATTTCAAGCATTTTCAGGATCTCATTTTGGGGGTAAGGTGATGAATAATTGCCTTTACCGAGATGAAAATAGGATTCTTCGGAAGAAATGTTTTGATCACTCATTGAGGATTATAACAAAGTGATAACAAGTCCCAAAAGTGAAACTGATAACAAATAAAAATTGCAAGTTTCTATGAGATCAATTTATCATTACTTAATAGATGAATCTAAGTTATTGTCACCTTCCTTAGATATGTGATTCTTAATTTCTTCAAGTTATCAAGCAAAAGAATGTGCTTGTTTCTTTTGTGGGATCAATGCCTAAGATACACGCAGAGATTATTCAGATGACTATATATATTCTTCGAACAGTTTTGTTAACTTATGATTCATTATTTGATGTTAAGTTTCACTTGCATTTGCGTCTCTTTACTCTTCTCTCCTATAAAAATTGGTCAGTCAGGTTTGAGAAGAAATTAATAGAATGCAGGGAAAGTCTGTTATTTGTATAGCTCAAATACATGCAAAATGTACATTTCACCTTCAAATCCAGGAGAACATGGGAACCATGCCTTCACCCTAAGGCTATAAATGAAAGCCAAAATTCTTACAATATCTTTGTCAAGTTGCCATCCAATTTGGTCTTTTCACCTTTTGAGAACTGCATTGATGAAGATAACTATATCAAATCTAAGTACCTCATATCTAATTGATTTCACATGAACCTGAACTCCATAAGAATGAAAGGAAAACATAAATATTAAGTGGTCCACTCACATTCATTTATGTTTTAAGGACATGGTGACCTAATTTAATAGATTTAGCCATGGAAGAATGCTTTGAGAATCCGTAGATAAAAAACTATTAACTTCCCAGAGTTAAATGCTCTTGGTTTCTTTCACTCTTTCTTACCACACAAAATGTAACCATATAACATATACTTTTTGAGATTCTCAGCCTCATTTAGTTCCATTCAATTGATCTTATAAAAGATTATGATTTGGAAATGATGTGTAACAACTTAAATTGCGTCTGGAGTCAGTCTGGAGTCACACTGGAAATATAACTTGGATCTCATTTCACACACTTTGGCACGTGCACACAATCACACACACAAATACTATTTAGATCAAAGTAGTTAAGTGTAATTTTCAGTTTTAGTTGCATTACATCAATTTGATCAGTGTACAGTTTCTTCACCATGGTTATCCGTGAAGTCTACTTACTTTCATATACATTACATGCAAGCATTTAATTCACAGTTGATGCCAGCTCTGGTTCGATAGTTTTTTTTTCTTAAGGGTTCTGTTTTTTTGTTTTTGTTTTGTTATTCATTATTTTTTATATTTTATAAACTTTTGATGTTAAATGGGTATTGCATTGTCACAATGTTTGACTGAATCAGCAATTGTAACTCTTAGCCCTGGATGTAGCATTTTTGTAGTGTCCCTATGCAGAGAACTATAAAATTTGGCATCGAGATTCATGTAAATAAAGAACAGGTATGAAGAAAGCACATTTCTACCATTAAATCACTTATTACAGAAAAGCATCAAACTAAATATTTTGCATAAATCGCACTTTCTCAGTTCAATAGATTATAAATTTTGCAGGGAACACACTAATTTTGTTGTATGCTTCTTGAGTTGAGAATGACATAATCTTTGTTCAATAGGTGACACATTTTGCAAGATATACCCTACCCTGAGTGAAACTTTTCACTCCAAAGTTCATTTCCATTGAATTGGACAGAAAGTTTGATTCAGGCATGCTTTCACCTCTGGGAATACAACAGCAACTAAGCCATTTGTCTCAAGTATTTGGGGTAGGCTACATGAACCAAAAGAGAATTACGCCGGATCGGGCACATGGATCAGCTTTCTCCACTCATTCCTATCGAGCAAATAGTACCAAGAGAGATATGAATGGAGATTTGCTATCAAGAAGGTGCAAACAAGGGTAATTTCTAGGGAGAGATGTCTATTGAATCTACTCCAAAACTATCAACTCATGGGAAAAATGTCAAAGTGAAATACATTGGGTTTAAATGTTGGTGGGAAAGCTTCAACTCATAGAGTTTAATGCCCTCAACTGAGTTGCCATCCCCTTAGTCTTTTGGGCATGGAATTTGACCTTAGGAATCACACAAACTTATCCTACAAGAGACCAAGATTATATAGCCTCATGCCAAATTGCTCATTCACCCATTTATTTGAGAATTTTTGCGGCACGCCGCACAAATGGAACACATAGAAAGGAGCTCAAAACAAACTCATTCTACTTATAGCCTTCAAAACGGGTTCACAAGCAGACACCTAACTGTATAGATCAATGAAATCTACAAGAACTAATCAAAATTCAGTTGCTACCCAATGAATTCAAAATATAAGCCTGGTTCACAAAATTCGTTCTCATCATTGCAGATGTAAAAATACCAAGTAACAATATTTTTGGTCTTAATTGCCGTTAACAACAGTAATAAAAAAAAAAGTAACAAATTTTTGTTTGAGTTTTGTTTTGGATGAATAAAGACGGATAACTCCTTAATATGTTGGTTAAAATCTGTGGCCCACCTCTATCACAACCAAACTCTCTTTGGAGTTTGTTATATTGCTCTAGTAAGTTTTTGTTTTCAGCATGCCATATAAATGTGAAGTTGGCTTGAATTTTGTCAAGGCAGTGTTATGGCCAAAGTTTCAATTGTGTAAAACTGCCAGATTTCTTACTTCTAGTGCCTATTTATGGCTCTTTCTTGTAAAAGGCATTCATGAGATTGTGAAATGGGCATTCAAAATTTTCTGCATTCAATTATAGTGGTTCTTCCACTTTAGCTTTGCTCTTTTGCTTGCACACTTTTATCAATGGCCAATACTAACACAGCATATGTATGACAGGCTCATTAGATGCACTGCTAATGCCATTGTTGTACTATATTTTTATTGAAGAGTTCAGATCAAATCTTAGGTAGAAAAAATTAATTATATTTTAATGAAAATATTATTTTCCAGCTTGGCAAAAAATAATGTCATCATCAACACTTCCACACTATAGCATACCAACCAATCAATGTTCCCATAACTGTTTATAAATCAATCCTTTTCTATATTCTCTATTCAGCATGAATCCAAGACTTTTGGGTATATTCTAATTGCGAGGGGGCCCACTGAGGTGGGCCCACCCCTTGGGAGACCAGTTAGTGCCACGTGTCCCATCCCCTTTTCTGTGGGATCAATTTAGAAATTACACACACATCTCCCTCTTTAAATCCTACTGAAGTGTCCTTACACATACTTCCCTTCTCTTAACTACGCCACTCCCTCTCTTGTTACCATCAATGGCAGAGTTTGTGCAGTGCCCCAATCCCCTCAAACCCTCTCTCCCCTTCACTGAAATGGAGCAGAGCTTGGATGTGATGAGCCACTTTGATGAGCTCAGTGGCAGTGTTGTCATGGAGAATCCGAACTTGGGCTTCATGGGTAACTCCAATGACAACTTCCTACCATTCTTGGAGAGCTTTTCGGGCTTTTTGCCCATCGAATGCCTGAAACCGGCTGTGAGCCCAACTCCTGTCACTTCGGCCGAGAAGAAAAGGAAGGCAGAGGCAGCATCAGAGACCAATTCTGTGAGCTCTTCTGCAACTCCTTCAGAGGCTAAGAAGAAGAATGTATGTACCCTTTGTTATATTAACTTTGTTAGTTTGATAACTTTTTTAATTGATTAGATTTTATTTTATTTTATTTTCCTTTTTGCAGAGTTCAGGGAGTGTGAAGAGAGGGAGGAGCAATTCAAAGGAAGTGGAGAAGCCAAAGGAGGTGGTTCATGTGAGGGCAAGAAGAGGCCAAGCCACTGACAGCCATAGCTTAGCTGAAAGGGTATGATCATGGTCATGGTCTCACAAAGGG
Source organism: Agave tequilana (assembly GCA_038442645.1). NCBI lineage: Eukaryota > Viridiplantae > Streptophyta > Magnoliopsida > Asparagales > Asparagaceae > Agave > Agave tequilana. The sequence continues at coordinate 55,975 of JAVJIF010004612.1, forward strand.
ACAAGAGGGAGCATAGTGTGTGAATTGCTTATTATAATCATGCAACTTTTTGCATGCATTGTATCTGTCATGTTTGTTATCTTTATAAATTATTTTCTGTGTCACCTTTTTGGATGCAAGTAAGTTCTGATGACATAATTTTCTTGGTTTTGATTGGTCCAGGTGAGAAGGGAGAAGATAAATGAGAGGATGAGATGCTTACAAGACCTTGTTCCTGGCTGCTACAAGGTGATTAGCTCTTAAACAAGAAATTAAACACTCAATTATGAAAGTTTTTGTTGATTCATGTAAATTTATGTATAGTTGGTCTTGAATTTGTAGACAATGGGCATGGCAGGAATGCTTGATGAGATAATTAACTATGTGCAGTCCCTTCAGAACCAAGTTGAGGTGAGAAAATGAGATCTTGTAAATACATCTTTAAAAAAAAAAATTACAGTTGGAACTTAATTGTAATTATGTTTGTTTGCAGTTTCTTTCAATGAAGCTTTCAGCAGCCAGCTCTTTTTATGATTTCAACTTAGACATGGAAACTACAACACCACAACAGGTGCTTCCAAGGGTGAGCCTTCATACTTTTCTAGGGGGTGGGGCCCAGGGTTCATGAGAGGGTGCACTGATGGGTGTATAGAATTAGGTTTTTTAGTCTTTTATGTTGCGTTTTAACATCTTGTTTTGTTCATGTGGAACTGGAAAGTTGATGGGGGAGAAGTTGACAAAGGTTGACACCCACCTTTTGATTTAAATGATCACACTATTTTAGGAAATAAAAGAGCAGGAAGTACAATATAGTTATTGGAGTTGGAGAGGAGAAAGGTTCTCAAAGTCTTGTGAACTCTCCAATTATATTCTAGCATCCCATGTAAAAAGAAAAAGGAATTCCAACCAACCTTGTAATTAAGGTGAAAGAAACTTGACTTAAATTAGTAGATTCTTTGATTAGTAGATTCTTTGAAATTTAGGTTTGCCTTCTATACCCACTAGTATATTAGATTCAAACATCTTAAAAATCCTTCTAGCGAAAAACAAATGTTTTGACATTTTGTTTTTACCACGTGGTATTCGATACATTGGTAAACCGAAGGATCAACATAGCAGAGACCAAAATTCAAATCTTGCAAGGAGCATGAAGATGCAACTATTTAGCTTCTTATCAAAAGATTAAGAATAAAATTAAAGAGTAGCGATGCTTAAGATGCATTTCCAATCTATTGAGTGTATTATACAACTACAACAATAACAGTATTTCTTTTCTGAAGAAAACAACAATAAAGCTTTTATCTTAAACTTTTGGAACCGACTACAGGCATAATCTGTTAGATTCATTTCATAAAGACCGATTAAAGCTTACAATAATCCCTCTTTTCATTATTCTGGATTGGGATAGACACTGAAAGAATAACGGAGTTAATATCGATTTTATTATAATCTTTACAATATTTTGTTGCACTTGTGTTGATTCACACACATTACTAGGAAAATTAACCCTTTTGTTTTGACAATTATATGCAGGTGGGTGATGCCTATCAAGCCCAGGAGATGGAGGGATTGATGAGAGAAGGATATGGGGGGTGCACTAGCTTCCAATCCACAATGCCCCTTTGAGTGCCCTACCCATATTTTCACCTTTGGCTTTTCCTTGTCAAAAGCCACATGGACACGAGAGCTCCTCCACTCCAATTCAAGAAGCCCTGCCTCCCTCATCCCATGCATGTCGCACGTGCACGTGTACAATGGACTAACCTCTTGCACATGTGTGGGGCTAAAACATATTGTCATATAACATATGAAAATAAAATGCATTCTATTCTTTTCACCTTGTCATATATATTTTCTTTCAATTTGTAACCTTTTGATCTTTTGTTCATGGCATCCCTTACTAGTTAACAGATGTTAGATATAATTGATCCCCCAATATTGACTTGACAGAAATTGTTTATTGCATGGTTAGCCCACTTTTAATAGCTTAAATGTTTTAATGTGAAATGGTTATTTGATATGGTATCAGAGATCAAGTTGTCAGCCTGTGTGCTAAAGTATTTGTAAAAATATTTTGTTACCCAGTTTAGTTGGGGTGTGGTGGGGTGGGTGGTTTCTTCTTCCTTAGATTCTATGTGATTTAACTCACATTATTGGTCTACTACCTAACAAATTAGTGAATGGTTATGATCTAAAAAGCTAAATGTCTAATGCTAGAAGAAAGGATTAGAGAATTCAAATTCAAGTTTGTGGAAGGAGATGATGAGAAGCCATCAGTAGTTCTCTTTGTGCACTATTCCCTTTTTACCTTGAAAAGAAGCACGCTAGTTTCCTCGACGACCTTGCTATAATAAGCAAGAACACACGGGGAAGTTCATTCTACGCAGAATCGAAGTTATTACTTTTAATAATCCAATCTCGACTCTTCACCACTCTGAGATAACTTTTACCACTAGATTGATGTATTTATGTATTTGTGGTGGGAAAAATCTTACTAGTTTGCGGTGGATGAATCTCTGTCACGAGCGAATGGACGTTTCCGATTAAACTTGTCAGAACACACAAGGAAAAGTCACCTTTTAAGTCAGGGGCACTGGTGTGGTGTTTAATTAAGACCCTCGGGCGTGAGAATCAGTAGTTGGAAAAGAGGAGACCGACGGAGAGAAATTGTCAGTGTAGTTTAGTGGATTAGCACAGGGAACTACTAGTATAGTAGATGAACTAGCACATGGAACTGTTAGTGTGTAACAGATGGACTAATAGAAGGAACTGCTAGCGTGTGGATGTGTCTGTACTCTCAGGATTAGGGATCTGACCTCCTTTCTCCTTAGAGAAAAATGATGTATATACTTGACATGGATGTTAGCATGGAGGCAGAGTTGGTGGATTGTTGTAACTGCACGATCTGCACGTGCTGGATTTGTTGTAACAGCCGTGATTATTTATGTTGGTTGATTGAGATTACATGCAGGAAAATCTATCACTGTCTATAACTGCTCGCGCTGATAGAGACGTTACGTTATGAATGTGGAGAAGACGGAGTTGCATAACTGTCGGCGGAGATTAATGATGATCCATTGTTGGAGCTTCAGGTTTGAAGCCAAAACTTTCGGAACGATGATGATCTCGGAGTGGTAAAGACCCTGAAGAGGTGAGGACTTCAAAGTGGTAAAGGTCTCGGAACGGTAAAGACCTCGGAGTGGCAGAATGCAGCTTCGGGTCAGAAATGTCTTCAGGATGGTGGACAGTTCCGGGAAATTCGGAGTGGCGAAAGCTTCGGGATAGATTCTGAGAGTTGTAAATGTCTCAGAGCAACCTCTCAGTAGTTTAGACACGTGTCATAATCCTAATGCGAGTCAAATTTTGACCACTACAGTACTCAACTATATTTCATAGTACATATAGAGTTCTTTTCATTTAGATCTAAGAAATTAACTAACCTGAATGAAAGGGTGCATCTCAAGATATCTAATGATAAGGCTCACTCCATTCCAAAATAAAGGACTGCTTTAATGCGAGATCTATGAAGATATGTGGATGGAAGAGCTAACTGGCCCTCAAAGCAACCATCCATGGCCTAGTAGAAAGAATCTGTACATCTTTTTGTTGTGACCATAAGCTCTTTCAATTAACATGTCATTTAATCTTGATAGTATCAGTGTATTTATTAGCATCATGATTAGAAGCCACATCACAAATGACAATTAGATAAAATATAGACTGCTTTCTCCATGGTACGAGGGAGTAGAGAAATTATATTTACTGGAGATAGAGGAAGGGAATTATTCCTAAAATATAAAAAAACTGTGGTGAGCCCATCTGTTCTATTCAATTTTATTTTTATGTCATTTTGACATAGAAGTTCTACACTAATTTACCAATATTTTTCTTCTATGGGATTTTTAGAAGACAAACAAGAACATGAAAGTTAAAGTAATAATATATAAATGATTATACAGCAGATGAGATGAACAACAATACCAAAGAAATTTCATATAGTAGAATTATATTTTAAAAATTAACATTTAGTAACTCACAATTGATATGAGTTTTTCTTATCGAATTACTGGATCCATGCTTAGAAAAATAAATATTGATATAATAAATACCATACTGAATTTGTATTGTAAGCACCCTTAATATCGAGCCTTTTTGACTCATTAAACATAACTAATTCATGAAAAAGAAACATGCATCAGCTCTTTGTGCATATTGTGTCATATGCACATTCGTTTATAACTTGTTCTGTTGGGTAATTTATGTTATGTAACTCTTTATCAGTGTAAGGATAAGTAGAATAAAAAATATATATTAATTTTAGCTAAAATGACTAGTGATATAATGATATTCGTTCAGTAATCCATAATTGTATCAATTTTCTCATATCTTATACATACCTGCATCAAATTTTGACGGATATGAATATTAATTTTTGTCACCAAACTATATCTGCATTTGTATTCATATCCATAATTGACAAGAGGATGCTGATATGGAGAATGCCATACACAATTCGTATGAGATTCCTTTCCACCAGTAATTGAAACCCTTCTGCATTGAGGATCTCTCTCCCAGGATATCAGTAGATTTATGACAGAAAGAAGCATTGCATTGATCTATATAATACACTGTAGAGCTCATATGGTCATGCAAAAGAGGAATAATATTTCCATAATCCCTTATCAAGTGCCATTCTTGTGTAACAATCTCAGAGAGAGTCTCTAAAGCAACATGCAACTTACAATGAGATGTGTTGTGTTGGAAGTGACTCTTTCTTGTTGAAAGAAAGAGTCATGCAAAAGGACAAAGGTCCAAATTAACATCACACAACAGTTGATGGGAAACAAGATGGTGTTCTCATCAGTCCCCAGCTCAAGATTAGTAAGTACATTGAAAAACTCAACTCAACACTGATCAATGCATGCATTGTATGCTACAACTATTTGAATGTGTCAAGCCCCGCAGTGAGGTGTGCATGGGGCTCAGGGTTGATTATCTTTTCTATTGTCTTAATTAAGAAGATCTAATGTAAACTTGGACTTGATTCTTTCCTTCTTCAGTCTGTCTCTGTCTCACCTCTCCTCTAATGACTGGCTACCACATTGACTACTAACACATCCCATGATATGTCCATCTCCGTTTGGTAATCATTGATATCATAGATGTCATTGTGAGTGGGTGGTGGGGGTGGGGGGTGGGTGAGGGAAAGGGTATATGTTGATGATTTGGCAAGATTCATTGCACCCCCTTCGGCTCTGGGGTATGGAGAACAGGTCAGTTTCTCCTTTTGGACCCCAGATGAATGGGCTTCTTGTGTAATGGTGTGTAGGATGATCTCTCTCTCTCTCTCTCTCTCTCTCTCTCTCTCTCTAGGTGGTCTTCTCTCTATCTCTCTAGACTTCTAGTCCTTGGAATGCATGCACGATGGAGAGTGGGACCCGTGGAAAAACAGAAGCCTCAATAGGGCCCCATTACTCGATAACCCTAATTTCTAAAACAGAAATGAATCTAGATATGAATTCTTAAGAATCAAAATCCTAATCTGAATGAACATTTTATAATTATTTCACTTAGCTCAATCCAAACATTGTCTTTATTTGTAAACATAATTCATATAACGGCATTTCGTAGTGTTTAGATATGTCTAAATATTTCGATGAAGATGAAAAAAAACACAAAACTAAATCGATAAATTATTAGGTTTGAAGAGTGCATGATAATTTTTTTATTGTGTTTTCTGTAGAGAATCCTATAAATTTGTAATGAATCCACATGTGAATCTCATAAGATCCAATCAAAATTCGACATGTTGTCACCCTTTAGTGCTCATGTTATTGGGGATTGAATTGGATTATTATTAGACTCTTTTCTATCTTTTGTGAGAGGTTGAGAGCAAAAAAGGGCTATGGGCAAGTGCAGAGGAACCAAGGAACAACAATATAAGGTAAGAGTGCTGGCAAGTCATGGATCTTCTCCTCTTTTGAGAGCACTGCCCAAAAATGATAGGAAAAGTCATGGGGGATCCTTTACATTTGAAAATGATACATTGAGTTGGGGGATTGAGATGCAGGCAATCTCAACTAACATTTGATGGGGCAAGCCTCAACCAACTTTTTTCAAAAGATACCATATAGATTGCTTCATAATAGAGGAGAAGAGGTTTAGGGTTTCTAGGAGGTGCCATCTCTTTTAGAGAGAGTGATCATGCAAAACTTTTTCCATTAAAGTGCTTGGATATTTAAGAAACTTGTGGTTATTAAAAAATATGGTGATATGCTAGAAAGAGTCTAAGCCATACTGGAACATAAAGAGAGAGAGTTAAGTAGTTAAATAAGTTTAGTCTCGAGACTTCAATAGAAATTTATTCTAGAGTTCAAGTGAGTCAGTTCTAAGCTTATTAGAACTTTGTATCAACTTCTTACTTTGAGAGAATGATGTTGAGAATAATTTACATAGATCATGAGTTTGATACAAGTGGATAGATCCACAACGATGAGATAATATAGAGCTTTTAGTAAAAGTTGTAATAGTTTTGATTTTTTATAACCTAACTGTAAATAGAAGAAAAGGTGAATAACTGGTTAAATAAATTTTGGCTTGAGACTCTAATAGAAACAAACTTCTTTTGCCGCATCAAATGAATCAATAGAAACAAACTTCTTTTGCCGCATCAAATGAATCAATTCGTTTACCCAAAAAAAAAAAAAAAATGTGAAGCAATTCTAAGCCTATTAACTACAACATCAACTTTAAAAAGCCTATTATCATGCCAAAATAAATAAAAATGCGAAAGGAGTTGGGCCAGAACTTATATATCAGAAATATCGCATTGGTTTTAAGGTAATCGATATGACGTTATGTGTTGATATCGGATCGGATTGATATTGTTCATATTGACGATATTGATACAAAAAATTATTAGCCGACATCAGTATTTGAGTTTTTACTTTGAGGTGAAAATGCCGAGAAGCATTTACATGGCTCTTGATTCTGATGCAAGCGGAAATTAAGATTCGCAATGATGAGGTGAACCTGCACAATTTCTAAACTGGATTCGATCTTTGTTCTTCTCAACGAAAAGATGTGGCTCTACAGTCCATGTCAGATGGCCTTCGGCTTAGCAAGCCCGTACAATGTTGTTTCTTCCTCTGGTGGCATGGTGAAAACGTTGGCTGGGGACACTGATGAGCTCTTCCGCCGCCCCCGCCCCGCCCCCCCCCCCCCCCCCTGGCTACAGGTGACACTTCATTAAAATCATGTACCATGGGGTCAGTAGCCGTAGGCTACAGTTGCATTCAGTACACGAATCTTTTCGAACAATCGAGAAACTTAGTGATGTAGGAGACCACAAAGCAAGACAAGACAAACAACATGCCAAAATAACTTGACATGTCGACAACTTTTCTTTAGGACTGTCGACTGCTTTTCCCGAAAGACTGGAGTTTTCAGACCTGTCGACATCGTCCAGAAGACCTCTTCTGACATGTCGATAAGCTTTTCCCGAAAGTGAGGTTTTGCCAGTTTTTCCCCTAGACTGTCGACAACACCTTTCAGTTGTCGACAACCCAATTACGTAACAGAGTATCTGAGTTTGCTTAGGATTCCATTTTGAGTTTCAAATTTGGATTCTTATAAAGTTTACACTTTTTTTATTTGAATTCTTTATTTTGAACTTTCTTTTTCTTTATTTGAATTTAGCTTTTATAGATACAATATGCCTTTTGTAAGCCTATATAAAGGCCTTTGTATTATTATTTTATTTTCATCTTTTATCCAACTTTTATCTATAAACTTTTGAGTTTTTTTCCTCATATTTTCTTGTGGATTCGAGTTGTTCTTTTTGGTTCGTGGATTCAGGTCATTCTTACTCGTGGATTCGAGTAGTTATCCATATCTGAAGGTTTCTTCAGGATTCGTCAGCGCTAGAATGAGATCTAACCCGCGTCGTTCATCTTCTTCGCTTCCCTGTCTGCGTCAATTGGTATCAGAGGCTCAAAAATCGCTCCGAGATGGTCAGAAATGACGACGAGCAACCAAATATGTCCACAAGGATGGATACATTTGAAGGGAGACTCAGCACTCTTGAATCCACCATGGACGTTTTAGTCCAGGAACTCAAGAAGATCTCCCTCAACCTTGATGATCGAAACCTAGCCGATGGTATGCACCGAAGCGGGTTGAATCATCCAACAAACAACCCTCCACCACTACCTCCACCTCCATCAGGTAATCCTCATCCACCACCTCCACCTCTCTCAAGCAATTCTCACCCAAAACCCCACCATTAAACCAACCACCTCCAATTCAACCACCATCGCTACTATCACTCTCATATCACCCACCCTCAAATCACTCATATTAATATCCTACAGCACCAAATTACCCTCTACGACATTCCTAAATTGGCGACTTCTCCAACAAGGAGTTCAACAACCCCCGCTTATTAGTTTGATGACTTTGGAGATGACAACCTAAACTATGGAAGGTGTGGGGATTCACTAATCCTAATTGAAATAGGAGAGGCGGGTTTCTTAACCCCAACAGGGAAGTTAGAGCCCTATACCCTAATCATGGTAGGGAAGGAGGATACCCAAATCCTCAGGAGTACAGGATGAAGGTTAACATCCTTTTTTCAATGAGTGTAATACCCCTTTCCCGGAATACGTACTTAGTTATGTATTCAGTCCTTCGACCGTAACTTCCGATTTACCTTCCGTATTTGACCAATTTTAATTTCAAATATCATTTTCCAATATTTTAGATTTTATGTGATTTTCTGGAATTTTCTGGAATTAAAATGAAATTCTTCAAAAACCGGTGTCGGCCAGTATCGCTGACCGATTTCCGAATTTTTATCTTCCAAACTATTAGGAATTTCCAGAAAGTCCTTTAGACTTTATCGCTTAGAATAATACTTCCTACTTACACTCTTTTTTTGAGATTTTTATAAATTTATGAAAATTCTTTCGGAGTCGGTAAATTACTGATTCCGGGATTTTTAATTAAAAATCTATACGGTATTTCTTCAAACGAATTTCACCATTGGTCTTCAAATATTTTTCTTGATTTTTAGTAAAATTTCCAGACCATTCCGAAATACTTGAATTTCGGGCATTTTTCCAAAATTTGCAAAATCTCTTTTCCACTTCATTTCCACCTCATTTCCCACTCACCAATTCACCTACCCCCACTCACTCTCTCTCTCACCCACAGCCGGCCAAGTGGCAGGAGAGGGGACACCTCACCCACACACATTTGCAAGAAAGCCCTCCACTTCCATCATAATACCAATCCCTTTACAAGAATCCCAAACTATAAAATCCTTTACATTTGCAAATTCCCCTCTTTTTCTCATTTCTTCATCAAGAGAGCTTCTTCCTCCTCAAGAACCCTAGCTTCAAGAGATCACCCAAATCCCTTCACTTCCACCTCAAGATCACAAGAGATTCAACCACTACTTCTTCAAGGCAACACCAAGTGGAGATTCTTCAACCCTAGCTTCATCAAAGTGTGGATTGAAGCCCTCACCACCTCAATCCTTGAATCAAGACTCTGATCCAACCCATCCAGGTGAGTTCTTACTCACCAAGACCTAAATTACCAACTCTCCTTGTTTAGGGTAGAGATCCATATATGTTGATAACATAAAAATCTAATTTTTAGGTCATCTAAGTTCAAATCTAACCTTTCCATGTAATTGTGTTAATCACCAGGACTAGGCCTTGTCCTGATGTATTTGTATTGATAAATCAGGCCCTCTAATGCTGTAAAAATCCCAACTTTTGACTGTTAGAACAACCCATATGGAATTCTGATTTTCTGCCTTAGCAGCAGAAATTTCCCGAGGACCGGTCGACCGGCAGTCGACCGGGACCCTGCCGATGTGCACCACATGCACGAATTTGAGCTGGCGGTCGACCGGCAGTCGACCGCATACTCGACCGGCTTTAGAAAATAGGGTGGACCAGTCGACCGCCAGTCGACCGGCCAAAACCTGGAGCTCACGGCTCCTGCCCAGTCGACCGGCAGTCGACCGGGACTCGACCGCCAGTTAATTTCCCAGTCGACCGGCAGTCGACCGGAGGTCGACCGCCAGGCCAAATCCTGGGACAGATTTCAGACCCCTTTTTCTTTTTAAATTCTGATTTCTCCATGATATATGTATACTGTAATAGACTTGTTTTATACATCATACCTGTACTGCATGACTTGTTAACTGATGGATCTTGCTTTATCATGCTTCATGACTCATGCTACATATTACCATTCCATAACTTGTTAAATGTGAAGTATCACCATCTATTCATGCTATCCCCAAAACACCAAGCATGATATATCCGACATTTGTATAAAATACACCAACATACACTGGGTCAGGGGGAAATATGCGGAATATCGATAAGTGTTCGTGTTTACAGTGGTATTAGGATGTGCACCATGTTTCCGGTCTTACCTGCGGTACTCCAGGGGACCGAGGGGAGTGCTTCCTCCCTTCCTGTTCTACTGTCATGACAAGGGCATACATAAGACCCTCATGTTAGGCCTTGCGGCTGGTTCCGTCTTCAAGCAACGGAACAATATTGGGCCGTGGTCCCGGGCATGCACGGGACCCACTGTAAACATAGTTCGTCGATACAACCGCTGTTTCCAATAACAACCTTGTTTCACTAGGATATGGATCTATGTGCTCTGGGACGCTGGGTCACATAGCTAGATATCACAGTAAGACAAGTAATAATAATAAGACATTATTTGTAGATTTATTACATATGACTTTATCTTTCTTAGTTTACATCTCTTGTCTTACATTGTTACTTAGTACTATTTCATTATCTCTATTCATGATCCCTGCCACTTGGCTATCTTTTATTATTGTATTATGTCTTGACCCTTTGGATTTGCATATTCAGATTCGGAGGCCTGGAACGAAGTGGAGCCTTCCACTGAGGACTTGGCTTATCTAGGAGAGCAGGCTGACCAGCTCTAGATCTATCTTGCCCGGCACTCCCTTTTGGTTCACGGATCTCCATCCATACGTGAGCATTTTTGTATTTTTTGTTGTATCTTGTATCGTTTTGGACTTGAGTTGTGATAATGGACACTTGTATAGTGATTTTGTATATCATAACTTGTATAACTCTGTACTTCTATTTTGTATGTTGGCTTATGATTATATCACGCTGTGTGTTATACTCTGATACTTGTTGTACTTATGCTTAGCGTATGTACGTGGGGGCACCATCTGACCTACGTATATGCGTCGCAGTGACGTTCCCGTATCATTGGGATCGGGGCGTTACAGGTTGGTATCAGAGCCTAGGCTCTCAAACCTAAAAGTACAACCAAGTGGCAAATTCTAGTAATTTGCTAATGCTAACTACAATGTACAAAGTTATAAAGTCCTTCTTGATTCCTTCATTGATCAATTCCTTCATATCCTAAACTTCTTTCAATTATTTCCAATTCCAGATCTTATCCCCTTCGGTATGGAGAGACGTTCGGGTCGCAATAATGTCGGGCAAGTCCCGAATGGACCCGTTGGGGAGAGAATACCGATGTCCTACAGATCATTCAGACTATGCTGGGGAATCAGCAGCAACAGATGAACAACCAGCAGCAGTACCAGCAACAGCATATGGACAATCAGCAGCGGCAGATGGAGAACCAACAACAGCAGACTGAGCTCCTTAGGCAAGAGCTAGCGGCCCCAAAGGGACAGAGGCCTGGGAACGTGTCCGATTTCCGACGGCTGCAGCCAGCCATCTTCACTGGAGGAGAGAAACCATTGGAGGCTGAGCAGTGGTTGATGGACACTACTGATCTGCTGAACGCCGCCCGTGTGCCAAAGGAGGATCAGGTTGAAGTCGCCAAGATTCAGCTTAAAGACATAGCTCGAACTTGGTGGTTGGCGGAGGAGGCCCGGTTGGAGAAACCTATTACCTGGGATACCTTCTCCAAGAGTTTTTACAGCCGGTTTTTTCCCTGCTACGGCGCAGCAAGATATGGAGGAGCAATTCATTAGACTCCAACAGGGAGACCAATCCGTGGACGAGTATGCCGCGGAGTTCCTCAGGCTTAGCCGCTTCGCGCCATATATGATAACGGATGAAGAGAAGCGTGCAAGTCGTTTTCGCAGGGTCTTCAGATGAAGATTCAGATGTACCTTATGCCCCAACACTTGAAGACTTATGCAGAGGTTCTCGCCAGCGCTCGAGAAGTGGAGCGTGGGTTTGAGAAGGAGAAAGAGAACCAGATGGGTAATCAGTCCATGAAGAGGCCGTCGGTACCGGAGGGCAGAGGAGGACCGTCCAGAGCAGCGAAGGTCCAGGCCAGGCAACCTTTCAGAGCAGTTCCCTACCAGGTGGCTCGACCAGGTCTTATCTGCCACTTCTGCCAGAAGCCGGGACACACTCAGCAGAATTGCCGGAGGGCAAACGGATTGTGCTTGATATGTGGAGCACGAGACCATGCCGTGGAGACCTGTCCGCATAGGAGAATGGGGTTTGCTAACCAAACCTTGCCGGCACCTCAGGGACAGAATGTGCAGAGGGCACTACCGGGGCCAGTTGGGCAGAGGCAGCAGGGTCCAGTGATGAGGAGAGCTCTTCCCCTTCCTCCACCACAGGTTGCTCGCCCAGTGCAGAGAGGAGCCAGACCGGCAGCAGGGCGCGGTAGAGGTCAGGCCTACAACCTGACAGCAGAGGAGGCTGGAGCTTCAGAGGAGGTGATTACAGGTAACATCAGAGTTCATTCTATACCTGTTCTCGCACTCTTCGATTCAGGTGCATCCCACTGTTACATCTCCGACCATTTTGTGGCTTTTCATTCCATACCTGTTAAGGCTTTAGACCACAAGTGGGAGATAAGTACTGGGAATGGGGTAGTTGTGTCTTCCAGAGTTTGTGCAGACTGTCCAGTGGAAATTTGTGGGAAGATCTTGGCCATAGATATGCTCGTACTAGACACCAAAGGGTACGACGTAATCTTAGGCATGACCTGGCTCAGTCAGTACCGTGCGGTGATTGATTGTAGGGGAAGGAAGATCAATTTCAGGATCCCGCATCAGCCGGAGTTCCAGTTTAGTGGAGAAGTGAACCCTGCTGAGAAGAAAATTCAGATGACCACTTCGGAAGTTCAGAAGGGAGTGCCAGTGTGGGATGAATTTCCCGAAGTTTTTGCTGAGATTTCAGGGCTTCCACCGGAGAGGATAGTGGAGTTCTCCATTGACACAGTTCCAGGGACAGCTCCTATATCTAAGGCTCCATACAGGATGGCACCGACGGAGTTGGAGATCCTGAAGAAGCAGCTGCAGGAGTATTCGGATAAGGGATTGATTCGGCCTAGCACTTCACCATGGGGAGCTCCAGTGCTATTGGCGAATAAGAAAGATGGTAGTAAGAGACTTTGCATTGACTACAGGGAACTGAACAAGGTCACTATCAAGAACAAATATCCCTTGCCCAGGATTGATGACTTGTTTGATCAGCTTCATGGAGCCCGTGTATTTTCTAAGTTAGATTTACAGTCGGGTTACCATCAGCTGAGGGTGAAGAAGGAAGATGTTCCGAAGACGGCATTCAGGACCCGATATGGCCACTACGAGTTTCTAGTGATGCCTTTCGGAGTTACCAATGCCCCTGCTGTGTTTATGGACTTGATGAACCGAGTGTTCTCTCCTTACTTGGATCAGTTTGTAGTGGTGTTTATAGATGATATCCTAATCTATTCCAAGAGTTATAAGGAGCATGCAGAGCACTTGAGGATTGTGTTGCAGACTCTTCAACAGGAGCAGCTTCATGCCAAAAGGAGCAAGTGTGAGTTCTGGTTGGACAGCATAGCTTTCCTTGGACATATAGTTTCAGCAGAAGGAATCTCAGTTGATCCTAGTAAGGTCCGGGCAGTGCAGAATTGGCCAGTTCCGAAGACGGTGACTGAGATAAAGAGCTTTCTTGGATTAGCTGGATATTACAGGCGCTTTGTCCAGGATTTCTCTAGACTTGCAGCTCCGTTGACCAGGCTCACCAGAAAAGGGGAGAGATACATATGGACAGGAGATTGTGATGCAGCCTTTGAGCAGTTGAAGCAGAAGCTTATTTCAGCTCCGATCTTGAGGACTCCTTCAGGAAGAGGAGGGATGGTTATCTTCTGTGATGCATCAGGGAAAGGCCTGGGGTGCGTGCTTATGCAACATGATCATGTTATAGCATATGCATCTAGGCAATTGAAGCCTCATGAGAGGAATTACCCAACTCATGATTTGGAGTTGGCGGCTGTGGTGTTTGCTTTGAAAATCTGGAGACACTACCTTCTGGGAGACAAAGTGTTGATTTACACAGACCACAAGAGCCTCAAGTATATATTCTCACAGAAGGAGTTAAATATGAGGCAGAGGAGATGGTTGGAGCTTATGGCGGACTACGATATTGACTTGCAATATCATCCAGGCAAAGTCAATACCGTTCCAGATGCACTGAGCAGAATGCCAGAGAACAGAGTGCTGGTTCACCTTACTCAGCAGAGAGAGTTGATCCAGGAGTTCATCAGATTGGATTTGATGTTGGTGCAGAGAGGTGATAAGGCCGGGCAGCTCATGACTTTACAGATTCAGTCTTCATTGATAGAGGAGATCAAGGAAGCTCAGAAGGAGGATCCAAGATTGCAGACATTCAGGACCCGAGTGGAGGCTGGACTGAGGACGGATATTTGTATTCGCCCGGATGGTGCTTTATATTATGGTAGTAGACTTTGTGTCCCCCAGGGTGAGGTTAGACAGAAGATTTTAGAGGAAGCACACCGTTCAGCTTATTCTATACATCCGGGAGGAAACAAGATGTATCAGGACCTGAAGAAGCACTTCTGGTGGAATGCCATGAAGAGAGAGATAGCCCAGTTTGTTGCCAGGTGCTTGGTTTGCCAGCAGATTAAGATCGAGCATCAGAGATCAGCTGGACTTCTTCAACCTTTGCCAATACCTGAATGGAAGTGGGAGCACATCACCATGGACTTTGTGACGGCATTGCCTCGGAGTCCTAAGGGTAATAATGCGGTGTGGGTGATTGTTGATCGCCTCACCAAGACAGCTCACTTTATACCATTCAGGGTGGGTCAGTCGACAGAGGTTCTGGCAGATAAGTATATGAAGGAGGTGGTTCGTCTGCATGGAGTTCCTGTGAGTATTGTATCAGATAGAGACACCAGATTCAGATCTCATTTCTGGGAGAGTCTCCAAGCAAGTCTGGGAACTCGTCTGAAGTTCAGTACTTCCTATCATCCGCAGACAGACGGACAATCTGAGAGGACCATCCAGATCCTTGAAGATATGTTGAGGGCTTGCATGTTGGACTTCGGAGGATCTTGGGAGGACCATCTGCACTTGGCTGAGTTTTCATATAACAACAGCTATCAGGCAAGTATTAAGATGGCGCCCTTTGAGGCACTGTATGGAAGGAAGTGCCGATCGCCGATTTGCTGGGATGAGGTCGGTGAGAGGAGTTTATTGGGGCCGGAGATGCTGGTTCAGACTACAGAGAAGGTCAGGGTTATCAGAGATCATCTTAGGGCTGCTCAGAGTAGGCAGAAGAGTTGGGCTGACACTCTAAGGAGGCCATTGGAGTTCCAGACCGGAGATCATGTGTTCTTGAAGATATCACCTACCAAGGGAGTTATCCGGTTCGGTACTCGTGGGAAGCTTAGCCCGAGGTATATTGGCCCGTTCGAGATCCTGGATCGTGTGGGAGATGTGTCCTATAGATTGGCGTTGCCGCCATCTTTGGACGGGGTGCATAATGTCTTCCACGTGTCTCAGTTGAGGAGGTATGTCAGGGATGACAGCCATGTTCTGGATCATTCCGAGCTGGAACTTCAACCGGACTTATCATACCAAGAGCAGCCGTTGGCCATTCTGGACAGGAGTATCAAGACACTGAAGAGCAGAGCCATTCCATTGGTATTGGTGTCTTGGAGCAGGCATGCACCAGGAGAGGCCACTTGGGAGAGAGAGGACGTTATCAGGGAGCGTTATCCTCAACTTTTCACATCCTGATTGGGTAAGACTCTTTCCTTCTACTCTTCTCTACCGTTATCCTTCCTTGTATCCGTATCTATCTATTGCTTTTCCTGTTATCTTTCACCTTAAGAAATTTCGAGGACGAAATTTTTGTAAGGTGGGTAGATTGTAATACCCCTTTCCCGGAATACGTACTTAGTTATGTATTCAGTCCTTCGACCGTAACTTCCGATTTACCTTCCGTATTTGACCAATTTTAATTTCAAATATCATTTTCCAATATTTTAGATTTTATGTGATTTTCTGGAATTTTCTGGAATTAAAATGAAATTCTTCAAAAACCGGTGTCGGCCAGTATCGCTGACCGATTTCCGAATTTTTATCTTCCAAACTATTAGGAATTTCCAGAAAGTCCTTTAGACTTTATCGCTTAGAATAATACTTCCTACTTACACTCTTTTTTGAGATTTTTATAAATTTATGAAAATTCTTTCGGAGTCGGTAAATTACTGATTCCGGGATTTTTAATTAAAAATCTATACGGTATTTCTTCAAACGAATTTCACCATTGGTCTTCAAATATTTTTCTTGATTTTTAGTAAAATTTCCAGACCATTCCGAAATACTTGAATTTCGGGCATTTTTCCAAAATTTGCAAAATCTCTTTTCCACTTCATTTCCACCTCATTTCCCACTCACCAATTCACCTACCCCCACTCACTCTCTCTCTCACCCACAGCCGGCCAAGTGGCAGGAGAGGGGACACCTCACCCACACACATTTGCAAGAAAGCCCTCCACTTCCATCATAATACCAATCCCTTTACAAGAATCCAAACTATAAAATCCTTTACATTTGCAAATTCCCCTCTTTTTCTCATTTCTTCATCAAGAGAGCTTCTTCCTCCTCAAGAACCCTAGCTTCAAGAGATCACCCAAATCCCTTCACTTCCACCTCAAGATCACAAGAGATTCAACCACTACTTCTTCAAGGCAACACCAAGTGGAGATTCTTCAACCCTAGCTTCATCAAAGTGTGGATTGAAGCCCTCACCACCTCAATCCTTGAATCAAGACTCTGATCCAACCCATCCAGGTGAGTTCTTACTCACCAAGACCTAAATTACCAACTCTCCTTGTTTAGGGTAGAGATCCATATATGTTGATAACATAAAAATCTAATTTTTAGGTCATCTAAGTTCAAATCTAACCTTTCCATGTAATTGTGTTAATCACCAGGACTAGGCCTTGTCCTGATGTATTTGTATTGATAAATCAGGCCCTCTAATGCTGTAAAAATCCCAACTTTTGACTGTTAGAACAACCCATATGGAATTCTGATTTTCTGCCTTAGCAGCAGAAATTTCCCGAGGACCGGTCGACCGGCAGTCGACCGGGACCCTGCCGATGTGCACCACATGCACGAATTTGAGCTGGCGGTCGACCGGCAGTCGACCGCATACTCGACCGGCTTTAGAAAATAGGGTGGACCAGTCGACCGCCAGTCGACCGGCCAAAACCTGGAGCTCACGGCTCCTGCCCAGTCGACCGGCAGTCGACCGGGACTCGACCGCCAGTTAATTTCCAGTCGACCGGCAGTCGACCGGAGGTCGACCGCCAGGCCAAATCCTGGGACAGATTTCAGACCCCTTTTTCTTTTTAAATTCTGATTTCTCCATGATATATGTATACTGTAATAGACTTGTTTTATACATCATACTGTACTGCATGACTTGTTAACTGATGGATCTTGCTTTATCATGCTTCATGACTCATGCTACATATTACCATTCCATAACTTGTTAAATGTGAAGTATCACCATCTATTCATGCTATCCCCAAAACACCAAGCATGATATATCCGACATTTGTATAAAATACACCAACATACACTGGGTCAGGGGGAAATATGCGGAATATCGATAAGTGTTCGTGTTTACAGTGGTATTAGGATGTGCACCATGTTTCCGGTCTTACCTGCGGTACTCCAGGGGACCGAGGGGAGTGCTTCCTCCCTTCCTGTTCTACTGTCATGACAAGGGCATACATAAGACCCTCATGTTAGGCCTTGCGGCTGGTTCCGTCTTCAAGCAACGGAACAATATTGGGCCGTGGTCCCGGGCATGCACGGGACCCACTGTAAACATAGTTCGTCGATACAACCGCTGTTTCCAATAACAACCTTGTTTCACTAGGATATGGATCTATGTGCTCTGGGACGCTGGGTCACATAGCTAGATATCACAGTAAGACAAGTAATAATAATAAGACATTATTTGTAGATTTATTACATATGACTTTATCTTTCTTAGTTTACATCTCTTGTCTTACATTGTTACTTAGTACTATTTCATTATCTCTATTCATGATCCCTGCCACTTGGCTATCTTTTATTATTGTATTATGTCTTGACCCTTTGGATTTGCATATTCAGATTCGGAGGCCTGGAACGAAGTGGAGCCTTCCACTGAGGACTTGGCTTATCTAGGAGAGCAGGCTGACCAGCTCTAGATCTATCTTGCCCGGCACTCCCTTTTGGTTCACGGATCTCCATCCATACGTGAGCATTTTTGTATTTTTGGTTGTATCTTGTATCGTTTTGGACTTGAGTTGTGATAATGGACACTTGTATAGTGATTTTGTATATCATAACTTGTATAACTCTGTACTTCTATTTTGTATGTTGGCTTATGATTATATCACGCTGTGTGTTATACTCTGATACTTGTTGTACTTATGCTTAGCGTATGTACGTGGGGGCACCATCTGACCTACGTATATGCGTCGCAGTGACGTTCCCGTATCATTGGGATCGGGGCGTTACAATGAGAATCTAGATATTGAATCATTTCTAATTGGATCTACGAGGTGGATAAATTCTTTGATATAGCTTATGTTCCCATAGAGAAACAAGTCAAATTTGTGGCATATAATCTCAAGAGAGCAGCAGCCGCTTGGTGGGACTAATTGCAAGTCTCACAAAGGCATCAAAGAAAGCAACCTGTGATGATCTGGGGGCGCATGAGGCAACTCCTCCAAGGTAGATTCCTTTCACCAATTATCAATAGATCTTCTACAATCAATTGAGCAAGGTAAGGTACGAAGACTGTGTCGGCATACACAGAGGAGTTCTATCGCCTCGCATCGCGGTGTGATTTATCTCTGATTGAGGAGCAACAGACTGTGAAATACATCTACGGGTTAAACTACCTCATCCAGAAACGTGTGGCCATCCACAACATGTTTTCTGTCGATGAAGCCCAAAATAAGGTCATGAAGATAGAGAGGTTATGAAGTAGATCTCCGCCTTCCAGGCGTCCTTTATCAATCGAAGAACCCGTAGGAGACGGCGGAGTCCCGTCGAGCTCCATGGCTATAGGTCAACCAATAGTACAACCACCGGCCAATGCCCCTATATTGACACCAATAACAACCCCCGCAATGACAATCCTTATATCAAGCCTGAAGTTGGCAAGTATTACAGGTGTGACGAATCGGGACACAAGTCCAATAAGTGTCCGAAGAGAAGATAAGTCAATTGACTGATTATGAAGAAGAAAACGATGTGTAGTAGACATAGAGCCGGAGAATTCTGATTTCGTCAAAAAACATGGCGATCCCATCGCTTGTGCTATTCAGAAAGTGCTTTGAAGTCAGAAGAACTCCGATACCACGGAATGGCATCAAATCTTCTGTTGAAGGTATTCGGTCAATGATAAGATCTACAATCTTATCATTGACAATAGAAGCTGCGAGAATATCGTCTCTAGAGTACTTGTGGATCATTGAAACTAGAGACAAAGTCGCATCATTATCCCTACGACATTGGGTTAATCAAGCAAGGCCCACGTATTAAGGTAACGAATTTTGTGTCAAGTTCCTATTTTTATTGGTAAACACTATCAAGATTCCGTTACTTGTGATGTCATTGATATGGACAAGTATTATACTCTTTTGGGAAGACCGTGGCAACATGACGTCAATGCTACCTATCGAGGAAAGGAGAACATATATGCGTTTACTTGGAAGGGTAAAAGAGTTGCCATGATCAATTCCACCGATTACAAAATCTACAAAGAAAAAGGTGCACTCACCCGTGTCCTGGCGCAATCAAAGTGATAGAAAATCGAAGGCGAGTTCTTTTGAAGAGGTAGGGAAATGTAGGAGACTAAATGATAAAGTAAGACAAACATCAGACAAAAATAACTTGACCTGTCAACAACCCTTCTTTTAGACTGTTGACATGCTTTCTCCGAGAGACAGGAGTTTTCACACCTGTCAACAGCACCCTCTTCTGGCATGTCAACAGGCTTTTCCCGAAAGGAAAGATCTATCAGTTTCTCTCCTTGGCTGTCGACATCACCTTCAGCTGTCGACATCCCTATTAAGTATCAGAGTATCTGAATTTACTTAGGATTCTGTTTTAGGTACCAAATTTGGATTCCTATAGATTTTACACTTTCTTTATTTTGAACTTTTTTTTTCTTTATTTTGAAGTTTTCATAAATAGAATAAGATTTTTGTAAGTCTATATAAGGTCCTTATATTCTTATTTTGTATTCATCTTTTATCCAGTTTTATCAATAAACTTTTAAGTTTTTTTTCCTCATATTTACTTATGGATTCGAGTTTTTCCTTTTGGCTCGTGGGTTCAAATTTTTCCTTTTAGCTCGTGAATTTGGGTCAATCTTGCTCGTGAATTCGAGTAGTTATCCTTACTTGAAGATTTCTTTAGGATTCGTCAGCGCTAGAATGAGATCTAGCCCACATTGCTTATCTTCTTCGCTTCCCCATCTGTGCCACTTAGTGTGTTGGAATAGGATTTGGCTAAGGTGCTGCTTGTTTATCCTGAAAGTTGGCGGAACACAACCATTTTCCTTCTCTCCAGTCTGTTTGTTTGTTATGAAAGCTTGGGGTCTCATCTTTTTGCGTGAACAGTGCGATATCAGATTTCAAAACGTTTTGCTCCGAAAACGCCCGCAATCTGACATGTGGAGGCCCGCCGCGTTTTCATCTCTCTGTTTTCCAACAGTAATTAATTGTGCTCTCATTGTGACCAACTATATGTTGAACCCTTGCACTGGCACACTGCAACAGAGTACTGTTAAAGAGCACAGCTCTATTGTTGGTTTATGTTGTTTTTGTGTTTTGATTGACAGCTAGAATCTGAACTCTGAACTATGCTAGTGACACTGGAGAGCTGCAGCGAGGAAGAAACACCCCTGCAGTTTGGAAACAGCTCATCTAAAGCTGTTCTAGTGACACCTCTTTTAGAGAGAGTGATCATGCAAATCTTTTTCCATTAAAGTGCTTGGAGATTTAAGAAACTTAGGGTTATTAAAAATATGGTGATATGCTAGAAAGAGTCTAAGCCATACTGGAACATAAAGAGAGATAGTTAAGTTGTTAAATAAGTTTAGACTCGAGACTTCAATAGAAATTTATTCTGGAGTTCAAGTGAGTCAGTTCTAAGCTTATTAGAACTTTGTATCAACTTCTTACTTTGAGGGAGTGATGTTGAGAATAATTTACATAGACATGAGTTTGATACAAGTGGAAAGATCCACAACGATGAGATAATATAGAGCTTTTAGCAAAAGTTGTTATGGTTTTGATTTTTTATAACCTAACTGTAAATAGAAGAAAAGGTGAATAACTGGTTAAATAAATTTTAGCTTGAGACTCTAATAGAAACAAACTTCTTTTGCCGCATCAAGTGAATCAATTCATCTAGCAAAATAAAAAAAAAATGTGACATCAACTTTTAAAAGCCTATTATCATACCAAAATAAAAATAAATGCGAAAGGAGTTGGGCCAGAACTTATATATCAGAAGTATCGTATTGGTTTTAAGGTAATCGATATGATAGTTATCTGTTGATGTCGGATCGGATTGATATTGTTCATATTAAAAATCGGTATTGATGATATTGATAAAAAAAATATTAGTCGACATCAGTATTTGAGTTTTTACTTTGAGGTGAAAATGCCGAGAAGCATTTACATGGCTCTTGATTCTGATGCAAGCGGAATTAAGATTCGCAATGATGAGGTGAACCTGCACAATTTCCAAACTGGATTCGATCTTTGTTCTTCTCAACGAAAAGATGTGGCTCTACAGTCCATTTCAGATGGCCTTCGGCTTAGCAAGCCCGTACAATGCTGTTTCTTCCTCTCGTGTCATGGTGAAAACATTGGCTGGGGACACTGATGAGCTCCCCCCTGCTGGCTACAGGTGACACTTCGTTAAAATCATGTACCATGGGGTCAGTAGCCTGTAGGCTACAGTTGCATGCAGTATGCGAATCTTTTCGAACAATCAAGAAACTTAGTGACGTAGGAGACCAAAGAGCAAGACAAAACAAATAACAGACCAAAATAACTTGACATGTCAACAATTTTTCTTTTGAATTGTCGACATGCTTTTTCCGAGAGATAGAAGTTTTCAGACCTGTCGACAGCGTCCTCTTCTGGTATGTCGACAGGCTTTTTTCGAAAGTGAGGTTTTGTCAGTTTTTCCCCTTGGCTCTCGACAGCACCTTTCAGCGGTCGACAGCCCAATTACGTAACAGAGTATCTAAGTTTGCTTAGAATTCTATTTTGGGTTCCAATTTTGAATTCTTATAGATTTTACACTTTCTTTATTTTGAATTTTCTTTTTCTTTATTTGAATTTAACTTTCATGGATACAATATAACTTTTGTAAGTCTATATAAAGGCACTTGTATTCTTATTTTATTTTCATCTTTTATCCAACTTTTATCAATAAACCTTTGAGTTTTTTTTCTCGTATTTGCTCGTGGATTCGAGTTGTTCCTTTTGGCTCGTGGGTTCGGATCGTTCTTACCCTGGATTCGAGTAGTTATCCTTATCTAAAGGTTTCTTTAGGATTCGTCAGCGCTAGAACGAGATCTAACCCGCATCGTTCGTCTTCTTCGCTCCCCGTCGCATCAATTGGTATCAAAGGCTTGAAAAACGCTCTGACGATGGTCAGAAACGACGACGAGCAACCAAACCTGTCCGCAAGGATGGATACATTTGAAGGAAGGCTCATCACTCTTGAATCCACCATGGACGTTGTGGTCTAGGAACTCAAGAAGATCTCCCTCAACCTTGATGATCGAAACCTAGCTGATGGTATGCACCGAAGCGGGTTGAATCGTCCAGCAAACAACTCTCCACCACCATCTCCACCTTCATCAGGTAATCCTCATCGACCACCTCCACTTCTCTCAAGCAATTCTCACTCACAACCCCCACCACTAAACTAACCACCTCCAATTCAATCACCACCGCTACTATCACTCTCATATTAACCACCCTCATATCACCCATATTAATATCCTACACCACCAAACTACCCTCTACGACATTCCCAAATTGGTGACTTCTCCGATAAGGAGTTCAACAACCCAGCTTATCAGTTTGACGACTTTGGAGATGACAGCCTAAACTATGAAAGGTGTGGGGATTCACTAATCCTAATCCAAATAGAAGAGGCGGGTGTCTTAACCCCAACTGGGAAGCTAAAGTCCTATACCCTAATCATGGTAGGGAAGGAGGATACCCAAATCCTCAGGAGTACATGATGAAGGTTAACATCCCCTCTTTCAGTTGGAATCTAGATATTGAATCCTTTCTGAATTGATCTACGATGTGGATAAATTCTTTGACATAACTTATGTTTCCATAGAGAAACAAGTCAAATTTGTGGCATACAATCTCAAGGAAGCAACAATCGCTTGGTGGACCAATTGCAAGTCTCACGAAAGCGTCGAAGAAAGCAACCTGTGATGATGTGG
Source organism: Agave tequilana (assembly GCA_038442645.1). Classification (NCBI taxonomy): domain Eukaryota; kingdom Viridiplantae; phylum Streptophyta; class Magnoliopsida; order Asparagales; family Asparagaceae; genus Agave; species Agave tequilana. Next base: position 79,761 of record JAVJIF010004612.1, read on the forward strand.
GGGCGCATGAGGCAACTCCTACAAGGTAGATTTCTTTCACTCGATTATCAATAGATCTTCTACAATCAATTTGAGCAATACAGGTAAGGTACGAAGATTGTGTTGGCATACACAGAGGAGTTCTATCGTCTCGCATCGCGGTGTGATTTATCTCTGACTGAGGAGTAGCAGACTTAAAATACATATACGGGTTAAACTACCCTATCCAGAAATGTGTGGCCATCCACGACGTGTTCTCTGTCAATGAAGCCCAAAATAAGGTCATGAAAATAGAGAGGTTACAAAGTAGAGCTCCACCTTTCAGGCGTCTTTTATCAACCGAAGAGCCCGTAGGAGACGACGGAGTCCCGTCGAGCTCCACGGCGACAGGTCAACCAATAGTACAGCCACCGGCCAAAGCCTCTACATTGACACCAATAACAACCCCTACAATCGCAAAGAGCAAAGACAATCCTTATATCAAGCATGGAGTTGACAAGTGTTATAGGTGTCGAATCGGGACACAAATCCAATGAGTGTCCGAAAAGAAGATAAGACAATATGACTGATTATGAAGAAGAAAATGATGTGCTAGTAGACATAGAGCCGGAGAATTCTGATTACGTTAAAAAACATGGTGATCCTGTCGCTTGTGTTTGTCAGAAAGTGCTTTGAAGCCAGAAGAACTCCGACACCACGCAGAGACATCAAATCTTCTATTGAAGATGTTCAGTCAAGGATAAGATCTACAATCTTATCATTGATAATGAAAGTTGCAAGAATATCGTCTCTAGAGCACTTGTCAATCACTTGAAACTAGAGACAAAGCTGCATCATTATCCCTACGACATTGGGTGGATCAAGTAAGGCCCACGTATCAAGGTAACAAATCTGTGTCAGGTTCCTATTTCCATTGTTAAACACTATCAAGATTCCGTTACTGGTGATGTCGTTGATATGGACAAGTGTCATATTAATTTGGGAAGACCGTGGTGACATGACGTCGATGCAACCTATCGAGGAAGTGAGAACATATATATGTTTACTTGGAAGGGTAAGAGAGTTGCCATGACCAATTCCACCGACTACAAGATCTACAAAGAAAAAGATGTCCTCACCTGTGTCCCAGCGCAATCAAAGTGATAGAAACTCGAAGGCGAGTTCTTTTGAAGAGGGAGGGACTAATGTAGGAGACTAAAGGATAAGGTAAGACAAACAGCAGACAAAAATAACTTGACCTGTCAACAACCCTTCTTTTGGACTGTCGACATGCTTTTTCTGAGAGACAGGAGTTTTCAGACCAGTTGATAGCACCCTCTTTTGGCATGTCGACAAGCTTTTCCCGAAAGGGAAGATCTGTTAGTTTCTCTCCTTGGCTGTCGACAACACCCTTCAGCTTTCGACATCTCTATTACGTAATAGAGTATCTCAGTTTGCTTAGGATTTTGTTTTAGGTTCCAAATTTGGATTCCTATAGATTTTATGCCTTCTTTATTTTGAACTTTCTTTTTCTTTATTTTGAATTTAGCTTTCATAAATAAAATAGAATTTTTGTAAGCCTATATAAAGGTCCTTATATTCTTATTTTGTATTCATCTTTTGTCCATCTTTTACCAATAAACTTCTAAGTTTTTTTCTCATATTTGCTCGTGGATTCGAGTTTTTCCTTTTAGCTCGTTGATTCGGGTCATTCTTACTCGTGAATTCGAGTAGTTATCTTTACCTGAAGATTTCTTCAGGGTTCGTCAGCGCTAGAACAAGGTCTAGCCTGCGTCGCTCGTCTTCTTCGCTTCTCCGTCTGCTTCACTTAGCGTGTCGGAATAGGACTTGATTAAGGTGCTGCTTGTTTATCCTGAAAGTTGGTGGAACACAACCATTTTCGTTCTCTCCAGTCTGTTTGTTTGTTATGAAAGCTTAGGTTCTCATCTTTTTGCGTGAACAGTGCGATATCAGATTTCAAGATGTTTTGCCCCAAAAACGCCCGCAATCTGACACGTGGAGGCCCGCCGCGTTTTCATCTCTCTGTTTTCCAACAGTAATTAATTGTGCTCTCATTGTGACCAGCTATATGTTGAACCCTTGCACTGGCACACTGCAACAGAGTACTGTTAAAGAGCACAGCTCTATTGTTGGTTTATGTTGTTTTTGTGTTTTGATTGACAGCTAGAATCTGAACTCTGAACTATGCTAGTGACACTGGAGAGCTGCAGCGAGGAAGAAACACCCCTGCAGTTTGGAAACAGCTCATCTAAAGCTGTTTTAGTGACAGCTCATGTCTTTGTGGTCCGTTCGTGGCTCGTGATCGAAATTGAGAGAGGTTATTCGAACCCAAAAAAAAAAAAAAAAAAAAAATCTGTAAAACAAAAATGGACTATTGAAAATAGTTTTGTGACGAACAATGTTGATTTTAAGTGAATTCATGTCCAAGTCTAAAACTACTATTCATTTTTAGGGGACAAAAACTACTATTTCTAAGGACTAATAATATCTTACATGCCAGGTTAATGCTACATACAACCACTGGAGCTTTTTACGTTCATGTTTCTTGGTCAGTTTTGAATATGAGAGAGATTATTCGAGAAATCGATACGCGTGTGGGTGGACGTCCATACTGGATTTTGTAAAACACACTGTAGCGTGTGTGAAATTTGATGCTTTTACATCAGATATCTTCCTGTTAAATTAATTTTACGAACAAAACCAACAATCTTGAGTTGTAGCTCAAGTGAATGTTTTTAGAAATAAGTTATCGGAGGTCATTAGTTCAAGTCTAAGATAAGATACTTTTCTTTTAATTTTTATTTTTTTTTTCCTTTTTTCTTTAGCACAGCACATAAAAAGTATAATATTGTAAAGTTTCCGTAATTATAATTTTATTATATTTACGTCCACACTGGAAATGAATTCTATGTCCGTCACTGTACGTATGCCCATCATAATTTAATGTTGCATACATTCATATCATTGTACATTTGACTACTCTAATGCTACACACACATATATTATGGTACATTTGATGAGTTCTTTTTTTTTTTTTTTTTTTTTTTTTTTTTTTTTTTTTTTTTGAGAGTATTTGATGATTTTGTGTTGCTTAGACTGTGAAAGAAAACTCCAACTTTAGCACTGGCCCACTAGCAAGTAGCCTAGGCTTGATTATCAAGGCTCCAAGTGGGCTTCTTTAATCCAACAGCCCAATTTACTTTTTCAGGCTAGTTTTTAATGTCAACAATCCAACTGGGCTCATTGCGTGGGTTGGGCTGAGTCTCTTAGATCCATACCCGTTATTATTTGAATGTCTTGACCGTTGGGTGTCCTTTCTATCAGTACAGCAGTGCGAAGGTTCTGAATTGGGGAAGATGAAGAAGAGATCATCAGGTAAATTACTCATGCACTTAATTTACTTGTAATTTATGTTTAGATCTATTTTTTTTTCTCTTGAGAATTTGTTAAATTTTGCAAGTAACCTGATTCAATTTGTTTTTCTTTTCCTTCATCTTTGTGGGGATTGTGCAATCGCAATGTAGAAGCAAATATGACGCTGATGAGATTTGGCCTTGTTCTGCTCTTTAAGAAATTTCTAGTAACCCTAACCCTAATCCAACCTAACCCCTAGTGAAAACTTGAGCATGCTATGTAAGTGGGTTTTTGAGGATTTTGCTTTTATTTTGGGAAATCAGGAGTTTTGTGTGCGTATATTGTGCGAAGTTTCATTTTGAGTCAATATTCTGATGAGATTGAGCTTGTTTTGCTGGATTTTTTTTTTTTAAGTTTTGCCTTTCACTTTTGAGAAATCAAGAGTTCCTTTAAACTGGGCTTTAAAGCTTTCTCAAGTTTCCTCAAGATTGTGATAGCATTTTCCTTTGCTCTTTCGGTGACCTTGATGAAGTTGAGCCTTCAGCTTTTTCAGGAGGTGAGTTTGAATCCAAGTAGATGATAAACTAAGATTGTCTATTAAGTGGTTTTTTGTATAAGCTTTGTTGCCCTTCTGGTTGTTGCACTTTGCTTTTGCTTCCACAAAGATGTTCTCCTGCTTTTATGAATGGGTTTTCTGCCCATCACTTGCTGGTTGTTCTTTTCATTATCCTCCTTCAATGGAATAGGTGGCTACAATTCATTATTTCTCACAGAGAAAGAAGAACATTAAGCTCCCTCGATGATTAGAAGAGGGCCATGGTTCGAAGAATCGGCCAATTTCGATACGAAATGACCTATTCGTACCACCGAGACAAAACGGTGATTCAGAATCAAAATCAGTCAGAATCAGCCAGAGTCGGTTGAAATTGGCCGAAAGTGATCGGCGGAATTAGACGGCCAATATTGGCCAAATTCATTCCGATTTCTACCGATTCCGACACAACTATTGTCAAAGTACAGCAAATTCAGCAGCATCTTCTCAATTTTAAAGCGTAAAAATTTGATTAATTGTCAAGGACTCCACACTATTCTTAGATTCCATCGCTCTCATAATATGACACCACAAATCAGTGGTGTCAAATCTTATTTCACTTTCGATACCTAGTAAATACAAAGATGATTTTCGAGCCCCCAAGAGAATCTTTTGCTTACTCTTGCTAAAGAAAGATTATAAATACTCCTCTCTTTACCAACAATCTCCAAAGTAGAAAAATTTAAGGAAAAAAATCAAAATTGATAACTAGCCAGAGGAATAATTTGTTAGATTAATTATTTTTAAAACCTGATTTATTAAAAAAATAAAAATGGTTAAAAAATGTGCAACAATTTGTTGATTCCGATATAAGTAATTAATTTATTTAAGAAATATCAGAGCATGGTTAAAAAGATTGATTATAAGTAATTAATGTATTTATAATTTGTTGACTCTAATATACGTAATCGATTTATTTTAGAAATATTAGAAAACGGTAAGAAAATGGTTGTCATGTATATAATTAGATAAAATATAATTAGTTTGTTAGATTAATTATTTAAATTTACTTTGTTAGAAAAATCATCACAAAATGATTGTCATGAATGTAATTAAATAGCATATAATTAGTTTGTTAGATTTATTGTATTTTAATGTCTTTATAAATAACTTTTTAATTTATGTCTTTTTATTAACTTCTTTGTACAATAGTATTTATTCAAATGTGATTCAAATTTCACTAATTATTCTAATAAAATATATCAAAGTACTAATAACTGTCTGAACAATTTTTAAAATATTTTTAATTGTTTTTAAAAAAAATGACATACTGAAACAAAATGGCTGATATAGCTGATTTCATTACTTAAATCTGCCGATTGATTTCGATTCCAATTCCGATATTTTGAGCCATGGGAGAGTGATCTCTATAAATCAATATTTATAAAGAGATATTGCCTATAACCCCTAATTTTAACTCCTGGATGGACTTTCAAGTCTTCCTTATTTCCTATCAAAAACTAAAACACATTCCTAATAAGCATGTCAGTTATTAGGAATGTGTTTTACTTCCTAGATTTTTCTAAAAGGGTTTTTTTTTTTTTTTTTTTAATTCTTAGTTATCTGTATTGGAATTCTGTGAAAAATCTGACTTTGCATCTGAAATGTGGAGTGTAAGATTTGAATATCTCACTTATGTCTAAAGCGTACCTATCCATTCATCTGAAATATTGAAGACACACAAGACAGTTTCAGGCTTAGTCAAATAGGCATTGTCTACTTGAAGTACAAGAAAGGGTGCAAAGCGAAGGAGAAATGGGTTTTATTCACTAGTGTATAACTTTGATGAAGATAAAAGTAAAAGATCATGTGTATATCACAAACTATCTAATTAAGTTTTATTAACTTATAACAAACTATTCAGAATTAAGTCTTAACAGTTTTCTTTACTAATAGTAATAATTAGCAATAATGTACTAAGTAGAGAGGGGCCAGTCAACTGAAATGACTTCAATTTCAAGTGTCATTGTTTTGATAATCTAGTTTCAGAATGCTCTCCTTAAATCTATTTTGAGTCGCGTTTGCTTTAGATAGAAGAGGCAAGGACTTCATCCAAAAATTCGGTTAAGCATTGCCGCCAGACGAATTCCAGCTTCAGCTAGCCGCAAATTCACGGCAGGTACTCTACTCTGAAAATATTCATCTGCAGTAAAAAAAAAATCACTATCATTAGCTTTCTGCATCTCATAGTAAATTATGAACGAGATTGTAAACGAAGATGAAATCTACCTTCCAAGGTAGAACCCTCTGTTACATCTTTGTATGCCCAATCACATGCTGCTGTGATGCTTTCTGATGCATATCTGTGAAATGGCATAATCAAAGAGGGGAAATTTATTGACATGATTGAACACTCAAAGATGATATACTACGATATTTCCTTGCGATAATATTCGACATATGTGCTAAATATAATAAAAATTTTTTTTCTTGCATAATATTTGTCATTTTACACATAGAATCATAGAGACGTCCTTTAAGATTGTTTTCCATATTAAACTTCATATAGTTGGTAATTTATTTTGTTTTGAATGCCAAAACTTATGAAGCCTACTGTTTTTTGAGAAAAAGGAGCATACATGTCTGGACATATGGTTTCATTTTTACTGCAGGTCTCCCATTTTGTAACTTGATCTGACCAATCTCCCTGTTATACAACCAATACATAAAAATAGTTCAGATAAAATACAGATTATTCGAAATCAAGAACAACTTCAGAGTCTTTTAGGCTTATCTTACAGTGATATTCTTCTTTATTGCATCAACAAATTCGTTCACCTCAGAGTCATAGAAGTTTTCTACTGCTGTCTCAATGATGCTATTATCCCACACCTGCATGGATCTTATCAGCCAAACAATAATTATTCAAGAGTTGGAGGACAAGGTAAAAATTCTGATTCTGAACTCACATGGTGGAGCACAGTTTTTCTTGTGTACCAATGTACATCAATGGTGTTTCCTCCTTTATCTGAAGTGAAACCGACGTGGAGAGGCTGCACATTGGAGAGCCCATCAATATCAAGTCAGTAAAAATTGTAGATTGTAGAGAGATTGTTATTCGTTTCTCCAGCTCAGTGCCTAACAGGCTATTCTTTCTTTTTCTTCTCAAATTATTCTCTCTCTTTTTTACTTGATGCTACAGTCATATGCTATCCCCTTTATACAGATTCTAGGAGATAAAAAGTAACACTGAAAATTTATTTTACTTTAATAAATACAATAAGAGTAGCTACTTAGTAAATGAAGACCTTAGGTTTGTTGTATATACTCCAATTCAAGAGTGGAGTTAATGTTGACTTTATCACTCATCCTCAACATTGACTCATCTAGTTGTCAGCTCAAACTACCTTCTGAATCTTTTAAACTTTGAAGAGTTAAGTACTTCTGTGAAAATATCCACCACCTCTCTTCTAACAATTGACTTTCATAACTTCTTATTGAAGCACTTTCTCTCTGAAGAACTGATAATGTGCCTCTATGTATTGTGTCCTCACATGGAACATTGGGAACATAGTCTATTAGCTGATACAAGTCCTCTATTAACTGTACTAGCCATGACTAATGTAGTTAATAGAGAACTTACATCAACTAATGGACCATGTTATACCTTTGCATTGCGACATTTCTTTAGAAGAAATGGTGAGTCAAATGACCCCCCGCGTTTCATTAATAAGCATTTAATGAAACAAGGTGAAATCAGTACAAACAAAAGTGCCCATGCAGGCGCACGAAGATTCGTACGGATGCTTCAGGGGACAAGACATGAAAGTGTAAAAACAAAAAACTACAAGTATGGATGACCGTCAAGTCTATCCCTGAAACTAAAAGATACCCTGAAACGGAATCAGGGCCTCCCAACAACTATGAGACAGATTAGGAGTATTTGAGTCATCATCCTCTCCTCCCATCCCTTACACCCCCCCCCCCCCCCCCCCCCCAGGTCCTCTGACAGGCTGTCAGACATGTCCACCCTCTGCTACTAGTCCAAGATATGGTCCCGCTACCTCTTTGGATTAGCCTGAAAGTAGGTTGTACCAGTTAAAAACAAAGCAGCAAAATACATGGTAGCATTGGTCGGAAGATTTGACCCTATTGTTGAAAATCCTCTCGTTGCATTCCCGTCACAAACCCCAAAACATGGCTGCTGCCAACATGTCCCACACAGGCTTGACTTTAGCTCGAACTGCCTGAGATAGCCAAGATATTCGGAAAGCCGTAACAGTGACTGGTAAGGGGTATATAGGATCTCTATCCTGCCTAACACAAAGGTCCCAGTTCAACACTGTCATGCAAATGTGCTATGTGTCCTCTGCGTTGACAGGGCAGAGGACACAAATGCTAGGACCCTGCCAACTTTTTCCATCAAATTATCCCATATGAGAATAGCCTTGCTAAGAACCAGCTGAAAAAGGCCTGCACCTAGAGAGGTGCCTTGATGTACCAAATAATAGAAGCAAAAGGGCTACACATCCCCCTATTGTTCAGTCTTTCATTGGAAAAGATATGGCGAGAGGAATATCCAAACACCACTTATCATTCCAGAATCTGGTTGCCAATCCATTACGAGGTAAATGCAATAACCGAGAAGAATAAATCCTTAACGATTTCTAGGCCCTTCCAAAATGGTGATGATGAATACCTATTATTGCAAGTATCTGCCCACCAACCTTAGGATGGTAACTGTGTGACGGCAGAAGTGTCCAATATAAAATCAAATTTTAAACAACTATAAAATTACCTGTCGGCACCGTATCATGTCAGCACTAAATAAAATTAAAGATCATGTATTAGATATCTAAAAATCACATATCACTTAATAAACATGAAAAAAATATCGTTCTGATATAAGCAAATATGTTAGTAGAATTTGCACACATCATGAGCAGGTGAGGTGTTAGTTTTTTTTAGATTTTTTTTGTTTGTTTGTTACTTTATAGAAGCTATAGATGTAAATTATTTAGATTTTATTTTGTTTTCCATTTTATCTTTAATAAAACTAATTATTCATGTTTGATTATTTTTTCACAAGTTGATTATTCATTATTCTACTCATAGAAATATCTACTTCAGAAAGTACCCTGCATCTCTTTAGATGTATAAGAAAAAAACGAAAAATTAGGAATAGGGAGGGAAAATTTATTTATATATAATAATAATAATAATAAAATATTACTTGTCGTGTCTTATTATCTTTTTTTTTTTTGGATTTTGTCGTGTCCTGACACCTGTGTCCGTGTCCGTGCTACATAGAAAAGAAGAATAAGTAAAGATGAGATTATAGATAAAATCGCATTAATCATTATAATCCTACCCTATAGGGAAAGAAGTTTTCCTTCAACACTGCCAACCGCTTTTGTACTTATCAATACCCGACCTCTTCTGAGGTTTTTGAAGTCCTCCCACTCTCAATGGAAGACCGAGTATATGATATAGAGCTATCAACCAGACAATTGAAGAATAGTGGCACCAAAAAGCTCTTGGCTGACAGGGTTCCCAAGAAAATAAGGAAATTTGTGATAATTGATTTTTAATAAAGACCACCTCTCACAACAGAACATGGTCCACTTGATGACCATAGTTTGGGCCATATTTTATTTTCCAAAAATCAAAGTATCATTCGCATAATGCAAATTAAAAATTGTATTAGTGGGAGTCCCTACAAGCAAGCCCTTCAACTAACCCTTTTCCTGGCAATTGAAAATCATAAAGTTAAGCCCATTGGCTACCAAGACAAACACCAAGAGTGATAGAGGAACCCCCTGTCTAATACCTCAAAAGCAAGCAATTTCTCTGCATTTCTCTTCGTTAACCAATACTGCAACCTTGGTGTAAGTAAGCCAAGCCCTTACCCATCAAATCTGTTAGAAAATATGATTTGTATAATGAGCGATATATGAGTTGTATTAGGAATAGAATATGAATAGGAGTAGATTTAGACTTTCTTGTATTTATAAATATATGTGAGAGGTGAGAGATCTCCAATTAACTCTTTCTCTCTTAATCTCTGATACAATGTTAACATGGTATCAAAGCCACCCAAACCCAACCCTAATCCCAATTTTCTCTCTCAAAACAAAAAACACTATTCATCTCCAATATCCGACCCCCAAAACCTAACAATAACCCAAACATTCGCCGCCACCGTCATCTCTCCCAGCCACCAGCACCGTCGTCGTCCCAACACCATTATCATCATCTTCTTCTTTGTTGGCTTGGTAGCGCCAGGCTTGTCACTTCAGTGGGGACATTGAGATGATCTGAACGGTGTCTACTCATGTGTCAAGAACCCAGCTCTTTCTCATCTTCATCGTCATCCGCCGTCGCATCACCGCCCTGACACCTTCATTATCATCTTCGTCGTCTTTGTCGTCCACTGTTATGTCGCCGCTTCGTTTCTGCCATCAAAGTCATCTTTGACTTTGCCTCATCTTCGTCCTCTGCAGATTGGCCAGTCAGTTGCAGTAGAGCCACCACCAGCTTTTGTTTCATTGATCTTAATGACGGTGTGGGGTTTCCATGCGAATTTGTCCTAGTGCTCCGAAAACCCTCGCTTCCCACTCAACATCGCTGCCGACACTAAGCCTCGGCTTCTCTTGTTGAAAGAAAATCCTAATTCTATTAGATATGAGAAAGAGAGTTTATTTTTGGATTCGGGTTTATACTAAACCCGACCCGACTCGGCAGGCGCCGACCCGAGCCGGTGCTGACCTGAGCTGACTGCACCAGCTGAGCTGCTGCTATAGTAATGACCTAGTTATTATTTGGTTTTTTTTTTGCCATTTCCAACTGTATGGGGCTCGATTCATATGATTCTTGAGGCGTTGGAACCGTGAAAGCTAGAGTACATATTTATAGTTTTCACAAGAGTTTGTTGTTGATCATATCTCATGTTTATATTTGCAACTTGGATGTCCGAGTTTTTAGCAGAAGCTTTGAGGATGAGTTTTGAACATATGCAGTTATAAGACATATTTGGGTTGTGTGAGAGCTACCAGGCTATATCTGTATCAACTTTGATGACCGTAGAAATACTCAAGATGTAATTCATAACTTGAATGGTAAACATAACTGAAGGGTTAAGCTTTCCTAATATTTTAGAAGTGGTGGTGACCACAGTTATGATTCTGAAGAACTTGGTCGTGGCAATGGGAAACGTTATAGTCGCACTCATCCCAGTGATCGCCAAAGTTCAGGCGAGTATCCTATCTCTCTACTACTATAGCTCAAACAAGTTCTCCTATATCTTATCTTAAATCATCTAGGTCACATACTTGGGTTATATATTCAGGAGCTACTGATCACATAACTGAGAACTAATGTATTATGTTCTCTTTTACTCCTATCTCAAACTCCAACTCTATGGCTGCTGCACAGCCATCCAGGACATTGGTATTGCCTCGACCACCCCTACTCTTCCTTTATTATATGTGTTCTATTTATCTCATTTTTCTTACAACTAATCAGTAAATAAGATTATCAAGATTTTAAATTGTACAGTGATATTTTTTGATGCATATTTATGAGCTTCGGATCAATGATCAGACCGGATATTACATTCGCAGTCAGCGTAATGAATTAGTTTTTGTCGGCATCGAGGATACTCACTTGGAGGTAATAATGAGGATTTTGAGATACCTGAAAAAAGCTCCCAGGAGAGGGCTTTTTTATTCAGATTAGGAACACATTCGAGTAGCAAACTTCTCTGATGCGGACTGAGCAAAGTGTTCTTTTGATAGGAGGTCGACCATATGATATATTGTATCTTTTTTGGAGAAAATCTTGTGTCATGAAAAAGTAAAAAAGCAGAGTATGGTCTCTCGGTCCAGTGTAGATCAATGTACAGGGTGATGGTAAATATGACATTAAAGCTGATTTCGGTCAGAGATTTATTGATAGAGAACGGTTTCCTCCCATAGTGTCCCATGAAACTATAAGGCGACAATAAGGCATTACTACACATTGCTGAAAATGATGTGTTCCGTGAGAGTATTAAACATATTGAGGTTGATTGTCACATAGTTCATAAAAAGCTTGAGACAAATATCATTATAATAAAACATATAGTGTCAGGACATCAGTTAACAGATCTCCTTACTAAACAACTTAGTAAAATAAGGATAAATTTTATTTATGACAAGCTGGGCATGCATGATTTATATGCTCCTGCTTGAGGAAGAGTGTTAGAAAATATGATTTGTATAGTGAGTGATATATGAACTGTATGAGGAGTAAAATAAGAATAGGAGTAGATTTAGACTTTTTGGTATTTATAAATATAATTGAGAGGAAAGAGATCTCCAACTAACTCTTTCTTTCTCAATCTTTGATACAATATTAGCAAAACCCATAAATTACTAAACCCTCAGGACTTGAAGGTCTCAAGGATATAGTTCCATTCCATCGTGTCATAAGCTTTTTCGAGATCCAAGTTCAATAAGAAACCAGCTTATTTAATTATGGCACAAAACTAGATAACTTCTTGGGTGGTAACCATACAATCCATAATATTCCTGCCTTTTATGAAGCCAGCCTGATAATTGTAACCCCCTGCTTCCCGGTGTACGTATTACCGTATCGGTACGCGATACGACGTTCAAAATTGATTTGACCTCCGTGGTAGTCCGATTTAGCTGATTTCCGTTTCAAAATTATTTTCTAATATTTTAGATTTTTTAGGACTTTCTGAAATTTTTCTGGATTATTTTGGAAAATCTCCGTTGTCGGTGTCAACCGATACCGATAATCGGCTTTACGATTTTTATTTCACAAACGGAGTAGAATTTTTAGAATCAGCTTTCACCGTATGTTTTAGAATCTCATGAGCTATGTTCGGGTATTTTGGGGATTTTTCAGAATTTATCGAAAATCCGGTCAAACCGGTGTCGCCCGTATCGGCGAGACACTCCGGGATTTTTAATTTGCAAACTGGATTGAGTTTTGATAAACCGTTTTCATATTACGTCTTCGAATATTATTTTCTATTTTCTGTAATTTTTGGGTACCATTCGGAGTTCGTTGAATATTAGGCCAATATTATAATATTATTTTTATTTTCCTTTTTCCTTTCTTTTCTTTTTATTTCTTCCTTCTTCCACACTCTTCTCTTCCACCGCCATTGACCAAATGGCGTTCCCCCCTCTTTAAAATCCATTTCTCACTCTCTCCCCTCTAACTACAACCTCCCCTCTCTCTAAGAAACTCTCTCTCTCTCAATACCATTTCTCTCTCTCTCTATCTAACTCTCTCTCTATCTCTCCCTCTCTCTCTGTACAGATCCTCCCACAAGGGGAGGGGCTGCTCCCTTAGCCCGCATCCAAGCCAAGCGCGGCCGGCGCCACCGCCGGCCGCCGCGACCCCAGGCCGCGCCCCTGCCACAGCCGAGCACCACCACCATCTTTTCCCCCTCTTCATCTTCTTCTTTTGCTGTAACCCAACCCCATGTTCCTCTCCCTCTCTCTCTAGCTCTATCTCTCTCTCTCCCCGACCTGAAGGCCGCGCCGCCGGCGGCCGGGACCGCCGCCGGCGGGCTGCCTCGCCGCCGGCCAGCGGGGCTGGCCGGCCAAGGCCTGCGCAGCAGCAGCACAACAGTGCTGCTGCTGCTGCTTCCTAATTGTGGGTTCGGGTAAGAACCCGAACCCACTAACCCATTTGGGTTTGGTGAACCCAATCAACCCATTAACCAACCCGTTTACCCTTTAACCTATTTAATTAAGTTATGGGTTTGGGTTTGGATCTAAACCCGGCCGTTAACCCGCTCCAGAACCCGTTACAGGTAATTTACAGAAAACCCCCCTGTCACTTTTCAGTATTTGCATTTTAAATATTATTATTTAATATTTAACCCATTTCCATTACTTTTAGCGTTCGGGCGATATCGGGAGTATCCGGACTCCGATTCGGGCGATTCTTGATCCGTTGCGATCGTGGGAACGAGAGCTACAGTCCTATAACCAGTTTGTGAGTATTTTTCTTTTATAAATTATATTTTTATCATGTTTCGTGTAATTGATTGCTAGATCTAGATTCTGATAAAAGACAGTAACTATTCATTATTACTTGGTAATGATTGGACATGTATTGTAATATGAATAACCTAGAATATTGTTAGGTCTTTCCTAATTTAGAATGTAGACTTAGAATGCAGATAAGAAGGTAATTATAATACCAATAAATACTGACATGGATAACTCGGACACAGTCATTATACCTACACAGCCACTGACACTCGGGCCACTAGTTGACCATAGATTTGGACACTCCTATTTCATGTATTGTCTCACCGGTGGATAACTAGCGTCACATGTATATTGATCCACGATATTCGCTGACACTACACTATCACTAGCTATGACTGCAGGACTGCAGGACACCGGTATTGCATGCACTGGTATCATCATTTCATGGATACTGTCCGGTCATGGGACATTGTATGATAGGATACACTGATTACTGTTCTTCCACTTACTCTTACAGACATATTACACGGTATATGCTCCACTGATGCACGGATATACCAACGCACGGACTACCGCATGTTATATTAGTGTTATCATCGTTACATGGATTATCAGCATATCACTGTTACACATGCATGTAGGGTGTCTCTATTCTTGTCATATGGATCCCCGTTCATGCTATATGTATTATTGTTCCATGTTACTGTATTCATGTTATATGATCGATTCTCGTTATTGATATTGTTGGATACCCATTCATGCTACATGTATTACTGTTTCATGTTAATGTATTCATGTTATATGTTTGTATCCTGTTACTGATATGGATTTCCGATATTGGACTTGAGAGCTGTTGATATGCTATATGTGGACTTCCACATCTATTGATCCTGTTTCCTGTTATATTGTTCCCGTTATATTGATCCCGTTATATTATTCCTGATTCCCGTTATATTGTACTATGCTATCAACAGAGCTCTGGTCCAGTTATCATGTTACCCGTATCACATATTGTAATGGTACTTGTTACATTGTATATTTGACATATCAGAGCATAAAGTTAACTTGGGTATGGGGGAGACTTGACGGTTGATTAGATCTTATCGGGTGATGTACTGGATCCATATTGTTAGTCCCACTGCAGGGGACGGTAGTGCTACCTACCACTAGCTCCATGAGCTCCCGTTACTTGATTCGTGCTCCCCTCTTAGCGGAGGGCCCTGGTCTCAGCAGCCAGGGGTCGTTTAAGGCCGTGATCCCGGGTATGCACGGGATACATCCACCCGATAAGAACTCCTCGACCATGGGTTTCCAATTAACATAATAAAACAGTATACATAATAGTGACGTCGGGAACACTTGTTATTTGGTCACTCTCTCGTTTGGATAATGGTACCCGTAGGCCATGTCCGGATGGGTTCGACTGGAGTGCGGGCTCCAGTATGAACTGCCAGTGGTATGGGACACTGGAAGAGATTGATTAAAATACCAGGTGGTACTGATTGCTACTATTGTATAAGTTACATGACTATTGACATGATTTGCCTGATCCATATTTAGTTGTACTCGTTATTGTTCCTGATCATTTATTTGCTATCATGTTACATGTATATTTGTTACTTTACCTGTTTCATGCTACACTTTCTGATGTGGCATACTACTCATGCACATGTATACCTTGCGTTGCTTATATTTTGTTTTTGCATTGCCTATATGCTGCCTAGGCCCACACAGTAGGATGGTTATGTTGCATATGCCCACCTACATGTTCACTCCTATCACGTCACCACTCGCACGTTCATTTCTATCACGTCACCATTTATTCTACGACTGGACACGACTATAGACATGACCTGAAGATGACTGGTAGCGATGGTATTACAATATGACATGATTATATTTTCTACTACTTCTTATATATGTATTATATAGTATCACTAGTACAACATCATGTTTATATATATGTATCGTACTTGTATTACTATTGTATATAGTACTACCTCCTCCTTCATTTTACCACTCACTAGGTCGCTTTCTGACGACCCTGGGTTTGCGTGCCCAGATTGGAGATCCGCGTACCGTAGTATCCAAGAGTGCCTTGGAGTCACATATGAGGTTTCTCATCGAGACACTTCATAGGTATCTTTATGATTTATTGCTGTTATCTTACTTGTCCCTATTTTTCCTATCTGTTATGATCACTCACCTTTTTTTCTGCAGGTATTCTTGTACTTATTTCATGCTGGACCTCATGTCTATATGGAGATTATGTACTGTACTGAGGCTTAACGTATGCTTGAGCGTGTTTTCACCTCGCGTATGTACGTCGCCATAACGTCTCCGTATCTTTAGGATCGGGGCGTTACAATAATCATCAATAATCACATCTAGATGTCCCCCAGCTTGTTAGAAAGAATTTTGGAAATATTTTCATAGACGCATTAAGGACGCTAATCGGTCTAAAATCCTCCAGGTTTTAGATTCACTAGTTAGCACCATATTAGCATAATTCAACCTATCGATTTGCGGATTATTCGTGAAGAGTCCATCTATGATGCTAATAAGCTCCAGTCTAGGCCTATCAACGGGTCGGGTTCGGGGCGGGTACGGGTGGTAGCAAACCGGAACCCGATTACTGAAGGGGATACCATACCTGTCTCATTTACCCGTGGGTTCTAAAAGTGGGTTCTTATACCCGGACACACTTTGCGGGCTTTTCAAACTTGGCTCAAATATTGTATGAAGGTGCGAAACATACCAAGCATGAAGAAGATTTTGCAAGTGAAACCAAGATCGATATAGTCTTATAATTGTCTTTCCATCAATAACAAGCTTCTCCATTCAATCTAAGTCGAACATAGCGATATTTCATCTTAATTGTCAGTTCAAAATAACTAAATAAATTCTCAAGTTGGCTTTTTCAATATTCATATCCATAACAATAATAAGAATCCCAAATATATGGAACAACCACATATATATCCCATTCAAGTTTCTTGTCATCACCATCAGTGTGTGTGTGCGTGTGTGCGCGCGTGTATTTACCACAAAAGTAAAAGTCTATAAAAAAATTTAGTGCATAAGCTTCAAAATTACCCGCAAAGATCTCAATGACTCGAATACGGCTCAAGCCAGCCTGAAAACTGGGCCTAAAACGCTGCGAGTAGAAAATTGTATCGGTACTAAATAGGAGCTCGTAGAGGCCGAATCTACTATCCAAAAGCTACAAAAAAATTTCAGCATCTATGGAACTCAGCTATGAATCAACACTTCAGATGAACTTGAATCAGACTCCGAATGGGTATGAAACGGGCTTCAAACAGACTCGAATCTGACTCTAAATAAGTTTGCTAGATTGTTGTTGTGCTGTTGTCTGTACAATAGCGGCTCAGAGAAGGAACCGATATTGTCAGCACGGCTCAGTTGACATCAGCCACGGCTCTGGTTCGGCTCAGAACAATTGGGTTGTTGATGCAGCAGATGAGCCAGCTAATAAGTCAGCTCTGGGCAGATCCAGGTCAGGTCGAATCTTGATTGAAGTGGGTGTTAGGATGAATACGTCGTGAAGGTTAATTAATGTCGAATTTGGCAGTTTGCTATTCTAGATCTATTTTGAGTCCGAGTTAGATTCAAGTTTCTTTTATTCTGATTGAAGGTGTTTTGAGTCCGAGTTAGATTCAAGTTTTCTTTATTCTGATTAAAGGAGTTTGTTTAGGACAAGGAGAGATCTATGGTCTATAAATAACCCCTTAAGAGTGATCTTCAATGTATTCCTAGAGAATCCCATGAATTTATAATTTCTAAGGGTGTAATTCATCTGGGTGAGAAATTCGTGAGAGAACCTTAGCCACAAGGGTTCGTTGTTCTTAATGATCATCAAGGGCTTATAACTTCTCAGTGTGTGGTATAAGTAATTCTTATTGTACTCCATCAAAGTTTTAATAAAGCTTTTCCCCATTCTCCTGTAGACGTACACATGATTTGTTTGATCGGTGGAACCACGTTATATTGTGTGTTGGCTTTCTATTTAGCTTGAAATATCTTCTTTTTCTCTTCTTCAAGTTGTCTTAGTAGATCTTGTGGCTCGTATCCACTACACCACCGCAGTCGATCCAGTCGTGGGGGAGTCCAACCTTGAAATTACAACAATTGGTATCAGAGCATACAAATTATTTTTCAACAATTGGTATCAGAGCAAGGTAATTTGAAGATGTCTGTGATCAAGTTCGATATTCAGAAGTTCGATGGCGTCATCAATTTCAGCAGGTGGTAGACTAAGATGAATGCCCTCCTTACTCAGAGCGGGTTAAAGAAAGCACTACTCGGGAGGGAGAAAAAGCCTCAAGACATGAAGAAAGAAACTTGGCAGGAGTTAGATGGAAAGCCTTGACAACTTTTCAGCTTTACTTGGCGGACGAAGTGTTGAATGAGTTTTCTATTGAGAAAATAACGTCCTCGTTGTGGGAGTGACTTTAGAACCACTATCTGAAGAAGTCGTTGGCGAATCAGTTAATTCTGAAGCAGCATCTCTTTTTCTCCACATGCATGAAGGTACTTATCAAGTCTCACATTACAAAATTTTCTTTATTATCAATAATCCAGATAAGATAGAGATTAAGATAGAAGATGAGGATCAAGCACTTCTATAACAGTATTCTTTACCTTCTTTATATAAGAGCTTTAGGGAAGCTGATAATCTATGGAGACAAGTCAACAATCAAGGCCAATGAAGTCAAGGAGCATTTGCTCAATAAGGACAAAATTGACACCCAGTTGATGGGTGAGTCTCATCATAATGATTCTGGGCAAGTTCATTATTCAAGGAGAAGAGTAATAATAAAAGTTTCATGGGTAACTCAAAACACAAGAATTTAATATGAAACTATTGTCATAAGAAGGGGCACATTAAATCTGAGTGTTGCTTTGAAAGAAGAAACAAGTAGATACTAATGTCACTGAACTAGTTGAAGGAGATGAAGAGCAGTGCGACATTCTATCTGTTACCGACAGACTAGTTAATAATAAAGATAGATGGGTCATAGATTCTGAATGTTCATAACATATCAGTTCCAATAGGAAGATGTTCTCTTCATACACTTCGATTCAAAGGGAAGAAATCTTCATAGGAAATTCTGTTACAAGTAAGGTGATTGGTGAAGGAACAATCCAGTTTCAGTCTCATGATGGATGCATCACTACTATTCAAGGCATTCGGCATGTTCCCGAATCAAGGTATAATCTCATCTCTCTTAGAGCCCTACATAGGAAGAGTTCTGTTTCAGTTCGAAAGGTGATCTTATGAAAGTTTTCAAAGAGACCCATGTGCTGTTTCAAGCCGAACATGTCAGCAAAGTGTATATGTTACGAAATTCGAAGGTTACAGTTAGTGGACTGCAGTATCATCGGCTTCAAAAGCGATAGTTGTGGAACAATCGGAGACTACAATGGATTTAAGCTCGGATGTTTAATTGTACCCCGAAAGGAGATTGAGACTAGGCGCGCAACAAGGTAGTCTAGATCGTTAGTCCAATAGCGGAGCAAATTCTCATAGATCTTGTGTAAATTAAGGAGATCATTGGGTAATAAAGTTCAGATTGGCCCTAAACTTATTCGACCTAATCAAGATGTGAACCTCATGAGGGGTTATGGAGAAGAGGGAGTGAGATGGAGATGAAGTTAAGTTAGTTCAATTGTAAGTAGATGCGAGCACATAGAGTATGGTGGCTATTCTCGGGCTTGGATGTATTCAACTCAAGGAGGAGATTGTTAGGATTATGACGTGAATACTTCGTGAAGGTTGATTAATGTCAGATTTGGCAGTTTTCTATTCTGAATCTATTTGAGTCAGAGTTGGATTCAAGTTTTTTATTCTGATTGAAGGTATATTGAGTTCGAGTTAGATTTAAGTTTTCTTTATTCTGATTAAAAGAGTGTTTAGAACTAGAAGAGTTTTATGGTGTATAAATAACCCTTAGGGGTGGCCTTCAATGTATTCCAAGAGAATCCCATGAATTTATAATTCCTAAAGGTGATCATCTGGGTGAGAAATTCGTGAGAGAAGCTTAGCCATAAGGGTTCGCTATTTTGACAGCCATCAAGGGCTTATAACTTCTCAGCGTGAGGTGTAAGTAATTCTTATTGTACTCCCCTAAAGTTTTAATAAAGTTTCTCCCCTTCTCCCATGGACGTACACACGAACTGTTTGATCGATGAAACCGCGTTATATTATGTATTTGCTTTCTATTTATTTTGAAATATCTTCTTCTTCTCTTCTTCAAGTTGACTTAGTAGATCGTGTGGTTCGTATTCGCTGAGCCGCCCCAATCGATCCGGTCGTGGGGCGTCCGATCTTAAAATCACAACAATTAGTAACAGAGCATACAGATTGTTTCCCAACAGTGAGCCTAATTGAGATTCGGTTTCAACTAAACCCAATAACGGTTTAACTTAAACCCAAAATTTGAAACCCGAACCCACTTCACTTTCTTCTCTTCTTCACTTGTCAGCTAGGGGATTCTTAAGGTGGCGATGTGGCGATGAGATTGTGGCGGCGGTAGGGCAGTGTGGCGACGCTTGTGAGCACGGTGACAATGGAAGGAGGTAAGCGGTGAAGATCTCGACATTGATGAAGATCGTTGAAGACAATGAGAGAGGGTTAAAGACAAAGTCAGCTTGCTTCGTTGTTGTTGTCGAGGGCTGAAGGCGGCGGCGGCGGTGAGGTCAGGGGATGGAGTGGAGTCAACGCCAAGGTTGGATCTAGCGGTGAGGTTGTTGGCATTATGTTTGTGTCGATGACGAGAAGATCTAGGCGTGGTGGTGATGGAGGGGAAGCTTCGACGATGTGGTGGTGTGGAATCTTGGTGACGAGGAGAACTCGAGGCGATTCTGATAAGGCGGAGTGCGATGGCAACGATGATGAAGCGGGAGACGCTCTGTTGTCGATGTCGAGGAAGAGAATGGGCGGACTAGGCAGTGGTGAATTTGCAGATGCTGCTGAGGACGATAAACAGTCGGTGGTGTGGTCATAGATCATCGGTAAGGTCGTGCAGCCGGTGGTGTCGCACGGCAAGATTGGCGGGGTGAAAGAGGTTTAGGGTTTGGGTTATTCTGCGTCTTCGTGAGAAGACGATGAACAATAATCAAATAGATTATTAATGTTCACGGAATAGTAATTGCTTTCCTTTTTTTTGCTTTTCTTTTTGAATTTTTTTTTTATTTTTTTTGCAACTAAAGAGAAGAAAAATAGAAAGGATCTAAGGTTTGTAGAGAAAAAAGTTAAGGGTTTTGTAGAGAGAAATTTTTTATGGAGGAAAAAAATTTAGGATTTTAACTCTGGTACCAATTTGATTCGGAAAGAGGAAGAAAAATTCTAGATTTTAACTCTGATACTAATTTGATGCAGAAGTGAAAAGGGAAATAAAGATAAATTTGATAATTAGATGGAGATTAATTCGAGCCTCAGCACCCAGGTGATCTCACACCCATCTCACACATCAACATGCAAAGAGATTCAAAATGATTAGTAAATCACCATGTTAAGTAAAGAGGGTTTAGATTTTTTTCAATATTAAAGTCTACCTTATTCAATACAACTCTTGGCCTTATACAGGCTCACACTCTAAGACTTTTCTCATCACAATCAATGTGAGGCTAAAATAAAAGTTAAAATAAATAACACAAATAAAAAACTGCATAAAAAAACTAAGCTATACCGATCCCCATCAGAGGGGCTCCTCTTGTGTCTTTCATCTCCTCTCGTCCCCACGAGATTCCTATGCGAATTTTAGGAGGAAGAGAAACCGTAGAAAGCGTCTTCGGGCTTTTCTGTCAAGTAAGATACTATTTTTGCTTTGCAACATTAATCAGTTATTCTCCAGTGTTTATAATGCAAAAACAAAATCAATGACATACATCATCACTTCTGGAGAGAGAAAGTTCTTCAAGAATAAATTATGATAAAGCTAATCAGGATTGGAAAGCCACTCACATATATTTTCTCCAAGGGACTTGGCTCTAAAATTTCATAGAATGCGAAAGACAACTCGAATTGATAACTAGAAGAGTCAATGCTATGGGTGAGTGATATAGTGAGCAATGACTTTATTTCTTATGTTAGAATAAGTACATCAAACCTAAACCCTTCATTTCTAAGTAGCCATTTTTGTATTTGTTAAAGTTAAATAAATTTTCTATGTAACTTTCCATATCCTGGACCTATATATGGCAAATAGCATACATTTGTAGCATCAAACAAAATAGAAAGGAAAAAGGTGTGAAGAAGAAGAAAGAATAGCTTTTTGGGTGTTGTGAGTCGTGAGAAGCAAATAACAATCTCTCTACATTTAAGGTATCAGAGCCTGTTGGGTGAAAAATAGAATTAACTAGCTATCAGAACAAAGAGAAAAGGTTAATCACAGAAAGAAAAAAAACCTATGGTTTTATTGATAGGAAGACTGTATACCTGGTGGATATCACCCACAAAGTGAGAAAGGAATAGAAGTGCTTCAGTGAGATTATCTGAAAAATAGAAATTGATTTATATGATAAGTAAACTTATTATTAATTAATTCAGAAGCTATATGTGTAAATTAAATATTACATTGGGCATCATTAGAAGAGTTCTTATAAGTAAGAAGTTGGTCAGTGTAGTTGGTGATTGCTCCTGAGACACACCTGCCTGCCACTCCATTCTCATCCTTGCAGTCCCCTGTTTACACATCGAATTGAATACATTTTGTTATTAGCGATTGCAGAATTTTCATTTAACTACAATTATAAGTTTAATTGAACACATGAAAGCCAAAAGCATAATATGCAACAAAGATGCAAGTTTATGGAGCAGGTTGAGTATGGATCTCACTCTGGTAATTATAGTTGCAGAGGTTATCCGGTGTGTTGATGTAGTGGAGAGGAGAGGACCATCTGTATCGGAACTTGACACGGTCAGCCCACGAGCAAAGGCTGCTAAGATTGTTGTTGGCATAGCTCGGAAGTAGATCATTGGTAGCATCGTTTGCTGCACTGCTCAAGCGATCCTAAAAACATATAATGTCAACGACATTGAAAATGTCACAAGCCATAATTAGAGTAACAAGAATGGCATAAGCCAAAATGGATTAATTGGTTAAATGATCAAAAAAAGTTAATATTTCTTCTTGTAACTATAGGATCTAAATCTCCAGGACCAATCATGAGATAGCTCACCAAGTGTCCTGTCCCATCATAAGTCCCGTGTTTTTGGGTAATTAAAAGGGAATTTCTCTGTAAATATGTATGTTCTCTACTATTGTGTCATTATCAAATTGAGGCATACAATTTATCTGTCAATTCATACAAAGGGGATATTTGTAGACAAAAGATCAGGAACAGCTATCTCTAATTATAAATTCATGTGTCTAAACTGAGAAATATATTAACCTGAACATCTATCTAGTCCTGTATTAAGTAGTCTTATTCATCTACATCCTGTTCTTTGTTAAATATTACTACACTAAATGCTTGAAGTGATACTGGTTTCACTTATAATTTCAAAATCTTTGGTTTGAATTTTTTCAGGTAAAATACCCAAATCAAGTTAGTATCTATAATCAACGTATCGGACATAAGTATCAAGAAATCTTCTGTCATAAGTTTTTGTCATAAGAACATAAGAAAACAAGAACCTATGGACCAAGTTTTACTAATAAATACACCTAAAGAAAATATTCAAACAAGATGCAAATGCATAAGAGAAACAACTGTGACAAGTGAAAGTGAAAGTGAAAGTAAATAATTTTTTTTATAAGGAAAAAAAAAAGCCCTCACTTATAGTTAAATGGTTTGCAAAACATAAACAGATAGTGTGCATTCACATTTATGGTTTGCAAAACATAAACCATGCTAAACTGAGAGAAGTGAAAGAGGCCAACCTGAGCTATTTGGCAAACAATGTAATGCCCTTCAATTCCCCATCCATGGCTCACAACTGGGTATGTTAAGGCTACCAAGATGAAAGAGAGACAACATTCATCTTGTGATGAGAAAGAGAGAGTGAGAAATGAACCAGAGTCTTATATATATTCATACACATCTATATACAATTGTAAATGGAAAGTCCTTGATAATGATTACAAAATTAACAAATATTTTGTCTCTTTTTTTGTCTTGATGGTCTGATAAGGAAATTGCTTTCACACCTGTATTACATTTATATTCACATTCTCCTGTTCTCTGTCATACTAAATTATATGAGATGTTTTTTTAAGAATGGTCTATTATATTCAAGAAAAAGGTTTAATTATAATTATTATTCATTATTGTATCACATACTAATAATTGCAGCAATAACAAGGGGGCAGCCCTGGTGGCTTGGCTTTTATTAGATATGATCATTTGACAGTATTTTTATTTGATTTTTATGTTTGGTTTGGGTAATTCAAATTTGAAAATTTTTAGATTTGTTGCTTAAAGAGTTTACTAACAATTTCATGTTGGTTTTCAAAATCTTGCAGGATACTCGCGTGTGCTTAAAATGGAAGGGTGATTATGCAAGAAAGGAAAGTGAGCTGGACCTTGGAGCAAAATTGCAAAGAATTTGAAAGATGGAAGGAACGTGAATGCAAAGACAACGTGATGCGCCTGGCTTTGGATTCGTTACGCTTCTGTTGTCCAAAAAAAAAAACAGATATTTCAAGGTTAAATTACACACGTCCCCCTCATTTTCCAGAGAATTATATTCTGCTTCTGAAAGGTATATGCTTCTCACAATATAAGAAGTAAGAGATCATCAATTGGCATACCTTTATGTGACTAATCAAATTAATTATAAAGATTTAGTCCACCTGAAGAAGTTGAAAATTGAAATTCTGGTCGAAATCGGGAGAAATATTACAGATTTCTAAACATTCTCAAACATTTGACCAACTGATTTATTTTATTTATTCTTGGACCATAATCTTTAGATCAGAATCCCAGGTTTCTTTGAGATATTACAATGTTAGTGATCTATATGCTTTTTATAGTGATAGCTATATCCTTTAGTTTGTTGTGTAAATTTGAGAGTGTTGGAATCATTTCTTCACTCATGAATACATACTTGTCTAGTAATCTGGAGAAAATACCATAAGGCCATTCCACATTCTTTCATGCCATAATTTCAAATATCATAACATAAAAGAAATTGGCATGATTTTGAAGAAACATATTGGCTTTTTAAGTTAAATAAATTTTGAGTAAATGAGCTTAAATCTCGAAGAAAAATAAAGTTCGCATAAGGACATCTCACATATAACTTTTTTACCAAAAGAAATCCTTGTTTGTTTCATCACTGGAACCTCAAGATGAAACTCTATGAGATTCATATATATTGCAATCTCTGAATGAGGATTTGAGAGATTCAAGTATGTTTTTCTAGCGAGTTTTTCTTGCCTAGCTATTTCAAATCTAAAGAGACCATGAGGAGTTCATCCCATGCTTCTTTATCCAATCGGTTGACATAGGTTCGGTTCATCTGTCGCTATCGATGTTGTTATATAAAATAAGAAACTCCACACATCCTAAAAGAAGGTACCTTTGTGACTCCACGAATATCCTCTCAATAATTGATGCCAACTAACATTTGTTTAACTCACTCTCCAAAGCTTATTTATGATATGAAGGTCAAGCATTGATTTAGCCCGCACCACGTGCTTAGAGAGACAAGCAAGCACAATTGGTATCCAAAAACACAATACTTAACTTCATAAAGTCATGACTAGTAGTTTAAATTTGAAATATAACTGATCCGAAAGAGCGAGATGATGGGAAGTGGAACATGGCAAAAGACTAAGATGCATTAGTCTACGCTTTAGTCTGTCTCATCTTACACATCTCATCCTAAACTTGTGAAAGGGGCATAATATGTATATAGATTAGAGAGTTGGCTATCAACTGAAGAACTCTAGAGAGAAGAGAAAGAAGAGGAGATATGGGTTTCTCGCTACTGCTGCATATCTTTCTCTTCTCCATAATTGCAAGAGTTCAGCCCTCTCATGCTTGGGGAAGGAAGGGCATTTCATGGTCTGTAAGATTGCAGAGGTAACTGTGACAAGCTCAAACTGTCGGTAGCGTTGTTTGATTTAATGACCAATTTCTCTTGTTTCTCCCGACATTGTTATTTTCTTTTTGGGATATGCTAATTTCTAATTATATATATGTAGCAATATTTGACGGATAAAGCTTCAAGCGCAGTGTTAGATCTACTACCAGCTGTGGCAGAAGGTGAGCTAGCATCAGTTTGTTCATGGGCTGATCAGATGAGATTCAGGTATCGTTGGTCAAGCCCCTTGCACTACATCAATACCCCAGGAGTCTGCAATTTCAAGTACTCAAGTAGGTATCATTCCCATGTTGTTTTTGTAAGCTATATAGTACACAATCTATGTCTAATATATGTGTTGTGTAAGATTAGACTATACAAAGTTGCCCTGTTTGACAAAAGTTTTCAATAATTTCAATAATTTTCTTTTTTGGGTTAAATTTAGAGAACTGTCACTGTGTGACAGAACCAGTCATTTATGTATCTCAAGATTGAAAAGGTGTAGAAAATAAAAAGGAAATAAGAAAATAACTGCAATTTTGGATCATCGGTATTGTTTTGCTGTTATCAAATACAGTAAAATAGTTGTATATCAGATTTTTTTTTTTTTTTCCATTCTTCTTTTTTCTGTATCAGAATTCAGAGGGATCTCCTTAAACTCTTCTCTTGGATCAGGGACTGTCACGATTCTAAAGGGACGAAATATGTGTGTTGCCGGAGCGATCAATAACTATACTGCTCAGCTCCTGAACTACAAAGATCCATCAAATACATGTAAAAGATCTAATCATCGCAATTAAATTTTACGATTACTACTTGTGTTCTTGATTAAATTTGCTTATAGAATTTTGAATTTGACTAGATAATTTGACTGAGAGCCTCATGTTCCTCGCCCATTTTGTGGGCGATATCCACCAGCCGCTGCATGTGGGCTTTGAGGAAGACGAAGGGGGTAACACCATAATCGTACACTGGTATCGAAGGAAGAGCAACCTTCATCATGTTAAGCAACTTCCTTATTCTCATCCTCTTGTTATGGTACAATTTTCATGACAGTGAATTATATTGACATCAACTTTGTTATAATGCAAGGTGTGGGATGTGAATATATTGAGACCGCGATGAAAGACTTCTACAATGATGATCTCAACACGATGATAGAGTCTCTTCAGATGAACATTACTGTAAATTTTGCTGATTCTATCTAATTGATAATTTCTAGCAACAGAATCCAACCCTTTTCCATCAATCTGCATGAGTACATATTGGCATCATGTAGGATCTTTTGGTGGGGGGGTGGGGGGTGGGGGGTGGGGGTGGGGGGGGGGGGGGGTGTGATCTCAAATTAAGCAAAATTATGAATTCAATGTCCCTTAAGTCTGTAATTTGAGGGATGAACATATGAAAGTCCCCCTTGATGCACTGTAACAGAGAGTAGTAGTTCAATTAAAGTATTTTCTATAATTACTTCTGTGTTTTACTTGTCACACTAAAAGTTACTTCTCATCATTCATTATCTTTTGCAGTCAGATGCAATCAACCAGTGGACATGCAATGAAAAATCAGCAACTTGCACGAATGAGTAAGATACCCAAGCAATATTGCACATATCACACGTAAATCCTGAAAGTGTTTGCTTCACTCATAATCTTTCTCTCTCTTTTCCTTGTGCTTTCCTTTATCTTGATGCTATTTTAAGCTTCATTTACCTCAGAAAAAGATATTTTTAGCTTCATATCCTAATGAGCATATATATTCACATCTCTTTTTATCGTATACCTGTCACATTATTAGAAGCCCATAATGAGTTCCAAAAGATTAGCATTTCACATGCAAAGTTTGCAAAAACCTAATAGATATATCACTATGAATTATTATGAGCAAGATTATAAGACAAGGGTCAAAACTTTCTGCAGATATGCATCAGAGAGCATAAGCCTGGCCTGTGATTATGCATACAAGGATGTTGATCAAGGTTCTACATTAGGAGGTAAAACAAAATTCAATCTTCGCAGCAATAGTTTCCTGATTTTTAAGTAAATTAATTATGAACGCGATCATGTCTGTGGACTGCAGATGATTATTTCTTCTCTCGACTTCCGGTGGTGGAAGAGAGAATAGCTCAGGCTGGGGTGAGATTGGCTGCTACACTTAACAAAATCTTTGATGCAAGTTCTCTTGGGAGAGTTTGAAGTTACCAAGTGCAGGGAGAAATAATAGAGCACATCACAGTGGAATTGCGTTCAGTTAAGAAAGATTGATAGCTGACTTGATAAATGAGCTCTATATGTTCTTCATTACTGATTATAGAAACTTATTTGAAGAAATTTAGATTCATTTGAATGAAATTTCTTTCTTGTGCACACTCTTTCTAGGATGGATGTATGATTAAATAAGATATGAAGCAAATATTGATGGAAATTCAAGCAAAGTCTTGGACCCTTTCCCCTTCAGCTTTCCATCTTTTATAGAAGAAAAATAAATCAGCTATTTAGATTGATTAAAAGATTTCTCTTGCTCCTTTCTTTGCTTCCCCTACTGCTTTCTAAGAAACTACAACATCTCCTATCTCACCAAGGCTTTTCTTAGAAGAATGACTTCCTTCGAATGGCTACGCATGCACCTTGTGTTGTCACTTCGATGTATTTCGGGGGGGGAAACATATAGATTTATTATCAAACTTGATAAAAGCTAATTTGACTAATGCTTAACAAGTGTGTCATGCAGCAATGTGAGATGTTAAAATACTTGGTAGATACCCATCATAGCTTTGATACCACTTGTTTAGCAATATTCAAGTCTCGACAAAAGATGCCTTAATTAGAGGTTGAGAAGCAATCTGACTAAAAAAGTCAAGCTATTGTATTGAATCTTTTTCTTTTAGGAAAAAACAGTGAACCAAAAAAGTCTCCGGCACTTCATTAATAAGAAATTAATGACAACAACTCCCAAACTCGTACAAAACCGTTAAGTTTCCCAGAAGTTTAGAAATTATGCACGCATAGGTGCCCGGTGAGACGAAAGGTATCAAAGTACAAAGAAAACTCTCACTCTAAAATTCTCAGCTGACGCCACTGCAGGTCAAACTTCCTAAACCACTGGCAAATCATTCACAACCTTTGTGCTCAACTCTAGCTCAATCCTCCTCTGGCGTCACCCTTTCACAACTCTAATTCTAACAACAGTCAAAAGATGACCGAGTTGCAGAGAACAATCCGAACTAAGGCAATCTTTCCAAATTCGCTCCGCCTTACAGCTTTGCTTCCCATTGTCATTGCCATTGTAGTACGTGTGTGGCCCAGCCCATTGACATCATCCCCACCTTCCTCCAGTATCTCATTGGCAGTCCCTCGTGAGTGCGGCACGCACCTTATTCTTTGTTTCGGAATGGGACGCGCATCCACTCCCACCACATCTTGTGGGGAGAGGTTAAAATCTTATTGATAGATTTTTTTTTAAATTCTATTGAAATTTAGCCAAATATCGATACAATCAGTGGCATTAAATACGAGAGCGTATCAGTCGTATCAATGGTGGATTGCACAGGAGAAACCCAGCCTAATCGACTAGGTATTTGACCTGGTCGACTAATGATACAAACAGAGAGTTGACAAATCTGTTTCACTACAGACTAGTCGACTAGGCTAAATACCTAGTCGATTAATAGTAGCAATTAGTTGACTAGGATATTTCCTAGTCGACTAGTGCGGCTGCAGTGGCCTGTTTCCAAATCTAATTCAGAACACGTGGAAGGTACGGGTCAACTTTGATTTGACTGTACGCGATTTTGCGAAGTGCTGAGTAGAACACATGAAAGAGTATTGTATCTTGAGAGACCAGCGTCCATTATCCCATATGCACCGTAGCGGGGAACATATTTGTCTTAAGGAAATTCACTTTATGTGTACCTCACTCTAAAATCTGGTTTTACTTTGTTACTATGTCCGTTTATAATAACGCTCAGTGGTTGCAGGAATTATTAAATTTCAATATATTTTCTGTCTATTAGAACTAACATTCTTATTGCAGGGAGTATGCTCAATAAAGTACTCATACTGAAATATTTATTTTAATAAATATTATTACTAGATAAATTATTGTTGAATTATGTATCCTATTGATTTATTACTAATACAAGACCTGACGAAATATCAGCCCGATTGGTGTCTAAAGAAGGAATCTGATAGGTGGTTTTATAATTAAGAAACGTTCAATTGAATGAAAAATCTTCCACCTGATTTTCACCAACCTGACCGATTAGACCGATTGATCTTGATTTTGAATTGGATTGTCAAGGCCAACATTATCTCCCCCCCGCGGGCGGTAAACAACCTCTAGAGGGGGATTTATTCTTGATTATTGATGAGGTCAATCTCCGAATATATAGGTGTTACAATTACATGATAAAGAAACATCTAATCCTAATATAATTAGTATTACATAATCCTAATTCTAATACTATTCTTAACATGGTCTTCACCTGGCTTGTGACAATTGGGTAACAGAGCTTAATTGTTTTCACATAACTAGTCTCGCTAACCTCTATTAATTAAACTAAATAAAAATAAAACTGTCTAAACCACTTCCCTTGTTCCATTATCAAACCTAGCTTAGAATTTGTGCAATATATGTAGCAGCACATTTACAGTTAGCCCCTTATAAAATGCACATATATCCAAATTGTGACACATGGAAAAAAAAAAAGAAAAAAAAACTCACCTCGACCCATAAAGATACCATCCTCTTCAATCATACTCTCTCTCAAACTTGTACATATAAATGTGATGGAGACCACAAGAGGAGAAAGCAAGCAAAGAAACCCAAAATTAAGATAAGAAAGAGGATGGGTCTTCTCCTCTTCCTTCCAATCTTTCTCCTCTCCATCCTCTCAAATGCTCCAATACTCTCCCATGGATGGGGCAAGGAAGGCCACATCATGGTGTGCAAAATCGCCAAGGTGCGTATAATATACGTACATATGTACGTACTCATGTATGTATGCACATATATGTTAATTCTCTTAAATAATACTTTACTTTTTTCAGGAATATTTTACTGAGAAGACGGCGAAGGCAGTGGTCGACCTCCTGCCGGAGGTCGCCGAGGGGGAGCTCTGGAGCGTGTGCCCGTGGCCGATGAGGTACGGTTCCAGTACCGTTGGTCTACTCCTCTACACTATGTGAATACTCCGGGAGTATGCGGCTACAAGTATTCAAGTATG
This sequence comes from Agave tequilana, assembly GCA_038442645.1. Classification (NCBI taxonomy): domain Eukaryota; kingdom Viridiplantae; phylum Streptophyta; class Magnoliopsida; order Asparagales; family Asparagaceae; genus Agave; species Agave tequilana. The sequence goes on from JAVJIF010004612.1 coordinate 110,918, forward strand.
TCACTGAATTTCTAATATTGCAAAAAAAAAAATTTTACTCTGCAGTAATTACTTCAATTATTTCTAATACGTTTGGGTACGTAGAAACGTACGTTACATAATTTTTTCTGTTATTTGCAGGTGTCAGTTAAGAATAAGTATTGATTATATGAATTAAGAGAAATTTAAATTTCATTGAATTAGTATGCGTTGTTACAACTGTTCAAATGCACAAAGAGAGTGTAAGTCAAGTAATTGTATTAATTTTTTATATCTGTATAAAGTTGGAAATTTTCATTAGAATAACACCTGTACAATCAAACTAAAAGGAACAAAAATTGAAATTTTGACATATTTTTGTCTATTTATCATCACGTACGTGCATTAAAAAATCCTTCTAATTTGTATTTTAAGAGACATTTCTAACCATACAAAAATTACAAAGTTAAGCATCCAATTGAGTGTAGCTGAAGTCTTAAGTTCATAGTATATTATCGAAAGAATGAAGTTCTAACTACAGTAGTTAGAATAATACTATAATTACCGCACTAAAACCTACTCATAATAAAGTATAGATCCAACTAATCTCAGACATAGAATCCAAGATTTTAGGTAGTTGAAGATTTGAAGATCAACATGAAGACTTGTTTATATGATGGTTTACAAATGTTTAGTATTTAATGTTGAGAGTGTTAAGTATATATGTTTCACATAAATTGCAAGATTAAAGTTTAACATAATTTATACTAGATTTTTTTTTTGCTATTTTCCTTAAAAAAATGAGATTTTTTAAACATAATTTATACTAGATTTTTTTTTTCTATTTTTAGTGGGGCTTATGAATTTATGGAAACGGTACCGGCCGCAGTGGCAAGCTCTCGCCGTGTCTTTTAGCGTCTTTCACGTGAGCCACGCTTCCCATCTACGATCCTGATTGATTGAAACTTTAGGGAGATATTTTTGGAGACGACAAGCAAACTAGGGCTGTTTGGAACTTTGAAGGGGGCTGAAAAACTGTGACGCTGTCAAATCACCACCGTTACACATGGAAGCGAGGCACGTGGGGACCACGCACGTCTCTCTCTTTCCGTGTGTTTTCTCAGCCTCAAGCTCTGAAATAGCTGGGAGGGGGTTTAGAGGTCATGTCGGAATATTTTTTTTTTTTTAATTTTTGTGTAATCATTATTTTTTTCTTTGGCTCCTAAACCTTAGGTGAGGAAAAAGCTAAGTTGATCATGGGTGTCCGAATTCTGCAAGCATTTTCTCGCGAACAAACAAGCCCTGAGTATCATGAGTGTCATTGCTAGGGGTGAGCAGAACTCTGATTCAACCGAACCAGGCCAAGTTTTCAAAATAAATCAACTAATTCAGTTCGGTTCGATAGGTTTCATAAGGAGAAAAAACGGCTCGATTCGATTGTCGGTTCACAATAAACCGCAATTATAAATGATATTTGCGCTTAGACCGAACCGAACCAAAACGGGCCAAATCGAGCCGAATAGACCGAATTGACTGGTTAAAATTCGATTTAGGACCTAGTTCTGTCCTGTTCGGTTCAGTTTCAAACTGTTCGGTTTGATTTCGAATTTACAAAAAAATTACAAAAACCGAACTGACCGGGCCCGATGCTCACCGACATTGCAGTACAATGAGAAAATCTCTTTGAAAACAATAAGATCTAATTCTCTAGCAAAACAAAAAGGAAAAAATAGCCTGAAGTGAACAACATATTCTCTCTCAAGCAGCCCTAATTCTTCCTTGATCCGACCTGATAGATCCATCAGAGGACCAGCCTAGAATTTTTCATGTGTAGATCAGACATAAATGGCTATGGTTCAGAGTTAGGTTTTACTCGTAGAATTTGATTAATAACAGATCCGAGTAAAGTCCCTAATCGCACAAAATAAGTTCTTCGAAATTTATTAATGCATGCATCACACATGCTTCTCATTCGAAAATATAAAACTCAAAATGTATTTTTCTTCATTTCTTAAATATAGGGGATTGCCATAACTCCAAAGGTGAGAAGGGCATGTGCGTAGTTGGAGCAATCAACAATTATACGGACCAGCTACGAAGCTACGGTGACTCATCAAGCCCATGTACGAATACGACATCTCGAGTTTAATTTTACATTTTGGTACCTCTGATTCCTCAATTTTATCTTTTCTACATCTCATAATTTTCTTTTCAGATAATTTGACTGAGAGTCTAATGTTCCTTGCGCATTTCGTGGGAGACGTACACCAACCTTTGCATGCAGGATTCAAAGAGGATAACGGTGGAAACAGTATAGATGTCAATTGGGACTATATATACCACAGAAAAACCAACCTCCATCATGTAATTAAGTATCATTATTTTTTTTCTTTCAAAAACTTTTAATTATTCTTCTAAAATTTTGTTAAGTTTTGATAATTGATGCGAGTAAATTTTTGTTACATGTAAGTTATGGGATACAGACATGATTGAGACCGCGATGAAGGCCTACTACCATAGGGATATCGATGCCATGACCGAAGGAATTCAGATGAATATTACAGTAAGTCTTTGATTTTTTTTTTCTTTTAATAAAGATTAATCAGAGATTTTCATGTAGATGTTGGTTGGAAAAGTTTTAATTCATTCCTTGTTATTGTTTGAATAAATTTCACAAAATCCTCCTATATTATAATAAAGCTAAATTTTCAGAAATTATCATGAATTATTAGAGTTTTGTTCTAAAATACGCATTCTTGAAACTACCACGAAGTTTCTCTTTTTTCCCAAACTTTGTTAACAGTGTAAACAAAAGTCTTAAATGTGTTTCTTTTTAAAAAAAACTATGTTTTAAAGATATTTTTTTTTGCAACAATCTATGATTTACTTACAAAAATTAGATGTAATTCTCTCTCTCTCTCTCACAAAATTATTGTTCTTGCAAATTAATTTGGATATGATGCATTCTCTTTCATTCCAACAACACAAACTGGATGAGTCCTAATATTATAAATGAATATTTTCAGGTTCATTCTCTTTCATTTGCGTTTATCAAATATTAGACTACCAACATTTCTAAGATTTGCTCTGGCAAATAATTGAGACATTTTGTTTTAATAGTAAAAAACTTTATTAGGACGAATATACCAAAAAAAAATGTTGATAATAATAAAATAAATCAACTTGAAGTCCAACCCCACCCAACAAAACAATCATCCAAAAAAATAAAAAATAAAAAACACCGTATTTATTTTATATTATTGTGCACTATTTTGTCTTTTTTAACTCCAAATATTTTTGTCTCGCAGGATGATCAGGTTGACAGTTGGGAAAATTGCGACAATAAAGTGGCAACTTGTGCAAATGAGTAAGAATACAAATTAAATAATGAGCATATAACTAGCATAATTAAATTCTTATTATTTTAGTATATGCTTTTAGAACTATGCTTCATTATATGTATTAACTAATTAAACTCTTCAAAACTATTATACTAATCCAAATGCAAATAAAAGGCATATCTTTTCAGAATTTTTAGCTCATAACACTCATCTAGATACCATACAATACGCAGAAGAAAATGTCTGATATATAATAATTCTCATGAATTCAAGAACAATAGAAAATTTTGATAGGCTTTGCATCTATTTAATTCAGCTCTGAAAATATTTATTTTTAAAAAAAATTTTACAGTTATGCCGTGGAGAGCTCACATCTAGCTTGTAACTATGCATACAAGGATGTGGAACAAAATGCGACTTTAGGAGGTAAAATTACAAACTTAGTGACATTTTAGTATCGCTTAATGTATAAATATTGCCGATTCTGATACCAAAAAAATTGTCAAACATTGCAGAAGAATATTTCCTAACTCGGATTCCTATCGTGGAGAAGAGAATAGCTCAAGCTGGTGTGAGACTTGGTCTGATACTCAATCGGATCTTTGATGAGCCTGCACAAGAGAGCATCCAGAGCTTTTAGAAGCCAGCAATATTAGAGATCAATGGAGATCGCTAGCTACTTGTATTGAATAATGCTTTCTCTGTTGAGGAAATTGATGGGTTGTGTACTGGTCAATTTCGTAAATAAGTGCTACTCTTGAATTAGCTTGATATGTTATCACAAGTTAGGAGCAAAGTTCAATCTCAATTAGTATTTATTAGTATTTAAGTAATGTTTTCGTAATGAATAAGAAAATATTTGTTTCCTGTTAATGTTTTCAGCAGGTCCCAAGTCCCAACCATACAAAGAACCAAGTTGTGGCACTAGCTAGGTTTGAATTTGGGATCCAATGAAGTAGACCGAGTTCATTTCGTCTTTGTTAACAAAGCTGTAGTGGGCAAAATAATGACTCTTTGTGAGATTGTGATATCTGACGAGCCTTGTAGGTCATGAGATCACAGACTCAGTCTCATCCAATTGATTCTACTCGATCATTTGGCTGCTAGAGCGGTTACAATTTCTAGGCACGTGGGAGCTACGGATGCGGATATGAATCTCAATCTTCTCCAGCCTGCACGTCCTCAACAATCTCGGTTCACTCAAAACAATTACAGCATGAGCGTTACATGCAGTTACGATCGGAGGCAGATTCAGAGACGAAAATCTCAGAGCCCACGACTCAACTCTCTATCCCTCAGCTATAAAGTAAATCTCTTCTCCTTGCCAAGGGATCGAACACTAGATAATTAAATTTATTAATAGAGTTTGAAAACTCCTTGTATCTCTTGATTTAGTGGAATATATCTCTCTTTTTACTCTATGATTTTTGTCCTCCCTGAGTTTTTCATATAAATTCTCTTATATTTGTATATCTCCATTTTCCTCCTTACAATTTGAGTTTAAATAAATTATACCCAAGAATATACCTCGACAAAAGCAAAGCCCTCCCTCACACAATTCTGGGCCCACTGCGAGTGCCCATCTTGTGTTCGATCCCTGTCCTCAAAGACCCTTTTGAAACCGAATGCGCTGTCTTGGATTCTCACCGCCCTCTTCTATTGTCCCCTGTCCCTCATCTTCCATCCAAACCAACCAACTTCTCTTCCCTCAAAATCACAATGTGGTCTTCTCAAAGATGACCTCTGCTTGCCTTCCGACTCCCAGTTTGGAGAAGAAGACGGAGGAATCGAGAGCTCCATCGTCGAGAACCGAAAGCCCCTGAGTGAGCTCAGCAGTTGAGGCATCGCCGGGCCTTGCAAACTCTTCCTCAGACTCTCCCGGCCCGCTCAGCTCATCTCCGCTGTCCGGGAAGCTCCGTGCTCTGAAAGCTCATTCACTAGCATTGTCAAATGTTATTGAACTTGCATTGTTGCAGGTATTGGCAATGGCTCAAATTGCATGTTCAGTGATGATTGATGAAGGGTTTGATGGGTTGGTGATGTTGAACCGGCTCGATCATTTGAAAGTGATTGATCCAGGTGTTTACAGGGTTGGCTCTGCAAGCTCGGTGTGCAGTGCTCGTGGACAGGTGAATAGTTGAATGTTTTGTGTTAGCATTTTTGTTTATGTTATGCAATTTTAATTGTACATTTGTTCAAATATTTGGTGCCTTGAGACCTTGTGTGAATGTAACAAAAGGGTGCCCTCATTTAAGCTTCTTGGGTGAACTATGGTCCGGAATTGTGAAGAAAGAAAATGAACAAGAAGAAATATGTTCATACTTCATAGTTGAAATTTATAAACCTGTTTGTTTTTCTTGTGTTTTGTACTTACAACCTTGAAAAGAAAAAAAAATTGGAGCATGTAGAGAATCAGTTTTACATGACGTGCTCGTTAAAGGTGTGTCACTGTTTGTTGAGTACTTTTGCCAACTTTCTATTCTAATCAGTTCATTACATTGCTTGGTGAAAGGAGAGAAACTCGACCTTTTGGTAGCCAGTATTACTTACAAATGTTGACTGCAATGTATGCACAAGGAACTACAATTACAAGTAGATTTATTATGCTAATATCCTCCTCAACCGATGATATCAATATTATAATTTTTATGCTGGTACTTTTCACTGAATTTACCTTAGTTTTTTTGCCCATAGTTTTAAGAAACCTTAGGTGGCAGAGTATCTTTTTTCCCCTACCTAGGATACAGAACTAATACTGGTGTAATCAATGACTATCTAACCTAGCAGTGATCAAAAAATCTTTTACAATCTTTTGGAGTGGCCTCTTTGATAATTTCTAGCCACATTCCCCATCCCTCCCTTCTTTTTATTTAAAGTTTCTTCTCTTGACAATTAGACCTTGTGGATGCCAATTATCAGGAGGCTAACAATGTGGCATGACACAGTGAATATAGTGACATTGGATGGAAGATTCAGGAGCTGAACAGAAGACAATTAGCCTTTGGATACCGATGGTCATCTTTTCAACAATGGTGGATTTAGCTGCGATTACACAACTGTGACATTCAAGTTAATGCCGACAACAGCAGCAAGGGAGCAACAAAGGACCTTCTTAAAGAGGTAAAACGCCTTCCGCACCATTATATTCGTATCTGAAGAGTATGGTAAGTCTGGCATTTTAATCGTGTGACATGACATAAATTGCATGATTTGTAGTTTCCATACTCACATATTTTCTTTCTAGGCTTCTAGCAATAGTGATCTCTTATCGTCTATGTAGCACGAATACTTCATCAAAGGAGTCGTAACTATGTTTGATACTTTTCTCATACTTAGATGCTCCAATACTTAATCCTTACGCGTCGAATACTCCTCTTGACCTATCTTAAAATTTACAATGTATCATAAACGTGTCGGGGACACATCCTAGATGTGATCAAGACTATAGTTAAAAGAATAAAGAAAAAAAATCTAATTTTGAATGAAGAGTTTACAGATGTGTTACTTATAGTTGCATTACATTTATGTAATTTGTCTATTTTCTCAACAAGTATTATTCACATGATTACTGATTTATGTGATTCGAAATGTTTTGTTACGCTAGGATATTGTAGTCAAGACTCAAGATATTATGTTTTTAACCAATGCAGCCTTATGCATTCATTCTATAGATAATAAACATTAAAACACACCAAAAAGTATAGTTTAATCATTATTATATGCCTATACGTGGATTATGTCATATTTTCTATCTCATATATGCATTTGTGCGTCCTATATTACATTTGTGTATCTATGTATATGTCACACACAAAATACAAATATATACATATAATATTTGATGTATTCATGTCATAACTATGTTCTAGTTTGTATTGTGTCATACCCGTATTCCTTATTTGTATCCATACTACATAACTTCTCGTGCTTTTGAGTTGTCATCTCCATAATCTGACATTGGCTATTTAACCATCAACATTTGAGCTCCACATTTCATAGCCACGCACTAAATTTTGGTCTGATTTCTCTCAAAAAATAGTTTATCCACAACTGCCAGAATACAATTTGAGTTGGTTCCTAGGCTTATGTCATGCCTTCAAAGATGAATGAAACTCGTTATATCAAAAACATATTCTCTTCCCCCTTCCTTCTTGGTTCCTTTGTAATTAATGTTACATGGACATGGGCAAGTGTGTCGTGTCCACGTGAAAAAGTCTCGTGCCTGTGCTCATAAGCATCCAACATGACAACCTTTCAAAAGTTTGAGATAAGGGCATGTCTGTGTTATTTTCTGGTGTCTGCATTAATATGCGCATATGGGTGAATATTAACACAAGCAGGCAGAGACCTCTTTTGGGCATGACTTGAGGTGATATCACTCCTAATCTGATGTCCTGATGTTGGAGGATCCTTGAAGTGTTTGAATTGTCCAATTGTCAGAATGCGCACCAAAAGACTGAAATGTGGTGTGTCTGTGAAACGTTGTTCCTTAGTCTATGAGAATTGCTCGAGGGTTGTTCTTTGGTTGCATGAGCCTAAACTACAGCCAAAGAGGTTGTCTTTCCATACCTGTTGCCAGCTTATTTAATTTTATGGCAAGCAATCTCTTGGTCATAATATTCTTGGGCGTGAGTTTGGAGCCGACTCAAAAGGGTTGACATGGTGTCATCGCTGGTCATAAAATTTGACAATTTTTTTCACAGAAACTGTCTTAATATTTGAGTTGTGCATCAAATTCTTACTCCATTTTGATGGTGAGAGGGCTTAGGTGATGATAATGCATCAAGAAAGGCATGGATGACGATGATGCTGAAATTGTTTAGTTCTTTATTATCAGATTAGGCATCATCTGTTCAACTAATCTCATTACTGATGTTGCATCTAGGATCATTTACAATTAGCATAGATAGGATCGCAGCCATTCACAAACAGACATATTGATTTCCTCAATTCTTCTCATTTATATGTTCCAATAACTTTGACAGTCCACCAGAAAATGATTAGCAGACATAAGACATATTCATAATATCTTGCACCTCCATTAGATGACTAAATCAGAAATTTTATTCCATATTTTCTTTGTTTTTGATTGCACTAATAGAAGTCTATGACTCTTAACATAAGCTTAAACATGCAGGTGGAAGAAGAGCCGCCCAATTTCCAGAAGAAAAAAAATGCTGGGTCAGTGTTTAAGAACCCACTAGGGCTAGAAATATCAGCAGGAGAACTAATTGACTTGGCCGGGTTTGAAGGTTTTGAGCATGGAGGTGCAAGGGTTTCCGAGGTTCATGCAAACTTCTCCATTAACTTTAATGGTGCAACTTGTTGGAAATGTTGGCACTGATAGACTTTGTCAAGGAAAGGGTTTTTCAAATGTTTGGGATAGAACTAATTGAAGAAGTTAAATATGTACCTTACAGAAGCTAAATTATACAAATGTGATCCTTTTTTTTTTCCATTTTATCTATCATTATTTGTGGTTTTTTCATGTTTATATTTGTTGGTCTTCTTGGTTTGTCTGGCTGGATTTAATTCAGTGAAAGCACAGCTGAAGCAGGTGGTGAAGAGAACAACTGTTATAATTGCACCAAATAGAAATTTTGGATTATATTGGAAAGAGTCAGTTACAATATCCATTTTATGACAACTTTAGCTTACAAACAAAGGGACATGATACATTGGCAAATATTGGTTCAGGTAACTCAAGCTAAAGACCTCCAAAAAGCAGATTCATAGTTGCAACCTTTGTGGTGTAAATTTCCAACAACTGTCATGAACTCTCGCTTGATTTGAAAATACAATAAACCACTGTGATAGTTTCTTACTTTTTTAAAAGTATTTGGTAGTTTCTTAAATCAGATAACAGTTCATTGTAGTTTTTTAAAATTAAGTCGCACTTCGTGAAACCAAGCCAACATCATTTTGTTTTGAGAAATCTGACAATACACAGCTCAGTTTTGTGACATGATCTCGACAACATTGCCATATAAAAAGTTCTTTGAATGATACCATTTAATAAAAATCAAATACTTGAAAACCAAAGTTAGCTGAACAAACAGATTCTCTATATTAGCAGTTTAGAAACAAGCAGTCTCAACTTACAAGCACATCCCAAATTGAATTTCTGGGAATGATATTGTCACTGCAAATTCCACTGAATCTCATCACTTCTGAACATGATATCACCTACAAAACGAACATGCATGTAGAAACCAATCTTCAGTGTGATCGATAATCTGTTCTCGTTAGTATTTTAGTAATGGCATGGGTCGCGATCCCAATCGGACAGAAGAGGAGGCACAAGGAAACAGAATGCCGTGTCTCTATCTTGTTCTTTACCCCGTCTTGAAATACCTGCCTGAATTTGACAAAACACTAAACACATCAGGGCCTACAAAACCTAGTGTTTCACCGTTATTAACAAAGAACCGGGTCTGTGAATGGAAGTTAAACCTTGCAGCAAAAAGATCTACAGCCAATAAGTGGATCCATGCAGAAGCCCCAGTTTGTTCGTTCGAGAACATTCTTGCTATGCCAGGTAACTGCAGAAAGATATCATTACCACAATAAGAATATTACCAGGAAAGAAAAAGGAACCGCTCCCATTTCATTACGATAGATTTGTAATTAGTTGATTAGGGTGTAGTCTTGGGATTAAAGTGCATGGCGTCTACATAGCGAATATATAGCAGATCATGTAATGTAACTATGGTACCCCACACTCTCTATCTTAATCTGCAATAAATAACTAAAAATAGAAAATTAAAATTTCTAAAATATTCCTTCTTATCACCGGGGGAACATTATGAAATCATAAAATTAATGTTTAATGAGTTTTAAAGCTCCTCAAGCATTAAACACAAATTTTGATCCACATGTTGAAATTCATGCAAGTCACGATATGCGGTGTGGTTCATATTTAATTTAAGCATCCTCATGAATCTGGTAGGATGGTCCAATTGAGCAGTAGCCAATTCACGGAACAACATCATTTTTAATTTTATTTGAAGACGTAAAGTGAGAGACGAACCTCAGGCAGCCAGTATTTACTTGCAAACATCAACCGCAATGTATCTGGACTCCACGACAGGTACAGAAGATAGGCATACAGAACTCCAAGAACAACATGTGGTAGGCTGCTCTCCATAGTTTTTTTAGTCTACATTTTCAGTAGGATAACAAACTACTCAGTTAGATAAAGATCATTCAAGCTTCTTCTTTTAGTTCCTGTCTCCGCGGAGAACTCATAACAATATAAGCTACCAGATGCTTACAAGTTGAGAATTAGGAGCCACAATCATCAAACTGTAGAATGGAAGAACAGCAATTGTTCCCAAAGTGAAAGCATTTGTAGCAATTTGAGAACTTGTAAGCCCTGCAATGAGAGGTCTTTTAGAATGAACTGAAGGAATCAACTTATAACATTAATGACGCTACAAAAATCAGTTTACTTGAAGAATTATGAAATTTCTTAATATTCTGGGAAAAGTCAAAAGTGAGCCTATAAAGCTGCAATGAATAAGTAAGAAAAGAAAAAAGTTGCAAGAAGCAACACCATCAACCAACTTTCATACTGATTTACTCTGGTTCTACCCAAATAAAGCTCAGTTACATAATTTCCTTGGTGGTGCTGTGTGAGATACCTGTAGTAGATGGCTACAATTACTCAATGCTCGGTTAACATCCTACTAATAAGATTCATTAAGTTTGCAAATTTGAAGGCAGTTCTTAAACTAGTTCTATCAAATTCCTTTCTTACACGCATTCCTCTGTTGGAATACAAATGCTCCTAAGGCCTTTGATGGATATGGCCAACTAATTAGCACACCAGCATGCCAATATCTTTTCGTATTATTTTGAGATGTGGTAGGTTTCATCTCTGGATGCTCCAACTTATCTTGATGAGTCAACCATTAGAGTTCAAGCATTTTGGACCAATAAGTCATCTTATTTCAAGTAAAAACCAACTGCCACAACCAAATTTTCTTTGAGGAAAAGGACAATGTAAGTCATCACTTTATTAAAACAATGAACTAAAATGAATTTTTCACACCCTTTCTTGACCTTCAAGAAAGAAATCAGTTACACTGACATGCTCTGAAGTTTTGCATCTTCTTAGATATTTCAATTTCATGACTCTAATTTCTCGGCTATCTCAAGCCAGGTGCCTCTTCCTTCCTATTTGGCTGCTATAAAATATAATACATAGCAATTTTTCTTTTCCACAAGTGGGATAGCTTATTGTCTGTTTTCTGCACACCTTATTGTCTGTTTCCTGCACTTTTTAGCTCATCCCGTACTCATAACTTTGCCTCCATCAGGATTGTGTTTACAAGACTAATTCCTTAAAGTTTGCTACTTTCTTAAGCTTTTATATGTGCTGAGGACTGTCAACCATAGCATATTATGGCATAGGTAGCCAATAATTTAGTTTTACTTCTGCCTCCATTTCTTGATGAATCGTTTCTTTATAGCAATTATGTGTACAATATAGATTATTGTATATCTCTGTCCTGACCTGCAGAAATCCTTTCACTATCTTGGTTATCTTCATGCAGTACATTCTTTGGCTTCTCTATATCACACATTGCATCAGCCTTCTCTCTACATCAATCTGAATATACTTTCAATGTCTTATGTTTTGTCCAGTTTCCTTAGTCTAGGTTGCACGATTAGGGACATAAGATATGGATATGACACGATACAGGAATCCGGATATAACAAATCCTCAAAATCCAAGATACAGATAACTTGTGGATACAGAGATGATAAAACTATGTGTGTGAGAATTGACGTAATTTATCTACAACATGGACTCGTAAGGATATAATGGTTAAAGAGAGACAATAATTCACATAATGTAAAAATGTTATGTTAGGATTTTGCCTTATTTTTCAAGAAGAGATGATGGTCCAAGAAAATCCAATTGAGTTGGAGAAGAGGGTGGCTTGAAGCAGAAGAAGCAAATTAAGATGAAACAGTTTCCTTTTCAAGCGATTGCGAGTTTTCTTTTCAAGAGTATGAATAGGATTTAATTCCTATTCAATGAAAGTTTGTTTCTAAAGATTAAAAGGTCTAGAATCCTTCTAGATCAAGAAAATCAATTCCTAAAAGGATTGATCAAGATTCTTCAACCATCCAAAGGCCAAGATCATCTCATAATCCAAATAGGAGTTGTATTGTAAAATCTTATAAATAAAGGTTGTAACCAAACATTGTAATTGTCTCAACCAAACAAGTCTCAAGGAGTTTTTACAACAGAGAATCTCAAGCAAAAGAGACCAGAGAAAACCAAGAAGAGAGGAGCAAGTTGAAGGTGCATAGAGAGAAGATAATACTTTTTTAATTTAGGGCTAGATTCAAGTGGAACGTGAATGCTCTTGTTGCATCAAGAGGAATATTGGATCTCTTTATACCAAGTTTATTAATAAAGTTGTCTCTCCCCGTGGACGTAGCCTTAGTTTGGGACGAACCACGTTAAATCCCTGTGTTCTTTCTTTATTACTCTCTTGTCTAGGTATTACTTGTTTGCTTTACATCAAGCTTTCCTTTTGCAAGTACCGTTCATATTGCCAAGTTTCGCTAACATCGATACTGGGAGTCACAACAATTGGTATCAAAGTATATCAATTGCGTAATAATTGATATCAGACCTAAAAGTTGACGAAGGGTAATATATCGAAGATAAAAAGTTCTACGACAAAGTTCGAGATCGAGAAGTCAATGGCAAAGAAACTTTGGCTTATGACAAAAGAGGGTGAAGGCGTTGGTGGTGCAACAAGGTCTTCACAAGACCTTTCAGGGAAAGTCAAAAAAACCTGCAGGTACGTCTAACGACGATTGGGAGGAGATGGATCTAAACGCGGCAAGCACGATCCAACTATATTTCACAGACGAGGTTATTTACAACGTGATGAATGAAGAAACTGTTACGGAATTGTGGTTAAGGTTAGAAACCTTGTATATGACGAAAAGTCTCTCCAACAAGCTGTATCTCAAGAAACAACTATATAGGCTACGCATGAAGGGACAGTAATGTTGGAGCATCTAAACTTCTTCAACAAGATCATTTGTGAGCTTTTACCTGTTGATGTCAAGTTTGACAAGGAGACAAGCGTTGATACTTCTCAGCTCTCTTCCAGAGTCATATGATCATATCGTTACCATCATGCTCTACGATAAAGAGACTATCCTCTTGGAGGAGATAATGTCAACTCTCTTATCTAATGAGATTAGAAAAAGACAAATCAAAAGGAGCAGACAGGATCAGGTTTGTGGTCACGAGAAGGAAAGAAAGAGGAGAAGGAAGAAAAAGTCCAAGCTCATCAAAGGCGTATCACTTTTGTACGCGCCGGAAGAAGAAAAGATAGTGTAGGTGTAAAGATTTCCTTGAATCAAATGAAACTATTACAACCAGACTTTTCCTTCCAGTTACAAGGGAGGGAGGATGTTGAGTCTTGAATCCTCCCTTTGTTTAAGGGTGGGTTCTTCGTGTGGCGGTGGAGAGTGAGTCTTATTCTCCGTTGACCGATGACCGTCGGGACCGTCGGGAGATCTTCTCTCTGGCTGGTAGAAAGAGTAACACAGCTCTGTCTACCAAAACTCTCAAAGAGAAGGTAGGCGAAGAGCAGCTCGTACGCAGCAAGCTTGACGAAGAGTTGAGCTCTCTCCTGTCTCGGTCTCTCTCTCTCTGTGATCTCTGATTGCCGATTGCTGATTTTAGGATCCGCCTGTCTCGACCAAAATCCGACCAAGAAAATCCGACCTCTTCTTCATAGCGACGGGGCTATTTATAGAGGTCTCAGGGGTGAACGTGCCCCCTGAAAACGCTCCACAATGAGGGGCCACTTCCCGCTACTTGTGCGGTGACTGGCCCCGTAATCCGGTGGTTACAACTGAGGCGCGGGTTTAGACCCGCGCGCCTTGATGCTGAGACGCGGGTGTCGAGCCAACGCGCCTTGATGCTGAGACGCGGGTGTCGAGCCAACGCGCCTTGATGCTGAGACGCGGGTGTCGAGCCAACGCGTCTAGAACTTGAGACTCTGCTTTTATTGGCTTGTCTTTTAGTGACTTTTAGACAGCCTACAGAACCCCCTCCAAAGTTTTCGATATTCCGCAGTTAACTGGGACGGATTTCGAAATACTTTGGACTCTAGCTGAGTTCACCTTCATGGCTGGACTGTTAATGCTCCGGGTTCGATCTTATCTGGAGTTGGTCTTCATGAGTGTACTGTTGAACTCTTTGAAGCCACCAGAGTTGATCGTGTCGAGTGTCTAGATAACAGTCTAAACCTCCCTGATTGCTTTTAAGTCCGTCAAGGGGGTGCTTTAAGCCAAGAGTGGTTGGTCTTCTGCTTGTGCCAGTGTACTGTTGAACTGATTTGCAGAAGCAGGAGGCCGAACGCAGGTTCCTTTTGAAAAACAGAGATGGTACTGCTTTAAAGACGCGGCCTTCATGGGGCAATGGAAACGCGACTGATCTTCATAAGGCAGACGCGATGTCCAGATGAACTGGAAAGACGCGAACTTCTTAGAGAGACGCGACTTTTTGAACGCATTTATGGCGGTGCTGACGGGGCACGTCCATCGAAGAGGCGCGGCCGTCGGATGCGAATCCGTGCCATGTCATGATTGCGCTGCCAGTTGGCCTGGGGAACCGGCGGGATTTCACCTTTTGGCGCGCGGACTTCCCGGTTCATTAAATGAACTGCTCCACGTGTCGAATGATGACTTGCTGCGGAGCCGTGGCGCATGATCTTCCCTGTTCAAAAATGATTTGATGCCACGCGTCAAGCGGTGATTCGCTGCAGAATTTATCGGGCCACACGCCGCGTATCTTCGCGAATCCTTGTGCCTATAAAAGGCAACAGTTGGAGAGACATCTCTTCTTCTCCGAACGCACTTGCTTAGAGAATTAAGAAAGAGAATTTTCCTTCTCTGTTCATCTCTTGAACTATTCAACTCCGTTACTGGATTTTTGAACGGTTCATCTCCATTACTGGATTTTCGAACTAGCGATGGCACCCAAGACCAAGCCAACCGCATCGTCCTCAAAGGCGACCGTCGCCGAGGCCCAGAGGGGCGCTTCCTCTGCGCAGGGCGTTGTTTTCCGAGGTAAAATGCCATTTAGGTTAAACTTCACCATTACTGGAAGTTTGAGGAACCCTAAAAGACATCTTTTTGGAGGAGAACCATTAACACAGGATATGAACCGGTTTGATTCTCAGACGCGGTCTCAGACGCAGTCTTAGAGTTGATAACCAAGGCGCGGGTTTGACGTCCTGGTGCCAGTGGGCTCTGCACTTCGGATCCTTCACTTAGAATATTTCTAATTGTGAAGGGTTCGGGCGCGGTCTTGGTTTGCAGAACGCGGATTTGATCCTTGCGTTCTGTGCCATCAGCTGCCGATTTTGATGAATCTGGCACCTGAGTCCAAGCACTTAGAATTAGTTTTAAGTCTTGGTTTGTAGAACGCGGATTTGATCCTTGCGTTTCTTTCACCTTGACGCGGATTTGTAGGTCTGGACGCGGATTTGATAATTCCTGCGTCCAGTATCTCTTCTGCGTCTGGGCGTGGATTTGTAGGTCTAGACGCAGACTTGATAATTCCTGCGTCCAGTATCTCTTCTGCGTTTGAACTGCAGACACTTGGTATTTTTTTCTTCTTATTTCGGATAAGATGTCTGATCAAGTGCCTTTTTCTTTTGCAGTGCCACACCCTACTGCCCTACTCGTCAAGAATCGCCATTTTGGACATGTAGGAGGTGCCGACCATAATTTGACCTTTGTGCTGCAAAGGACCGTACCTGTGACTGCTGACATGTCGCAGGAGCGCAAGAAAAGGCTTTCTGATGTTGACAGGACAACCCTTCGGGCGCTTATGACTGATGCAGCATTCCAAACGGATGCTCGCGTCAAGCTAGAGAAGCCTGCCTTCTTCGGAGATCGTATTGGCGATGGCGGCTATTCCATGTATGATGGAAATTATAGATGGCTCCGTCAGATAGGGGATAGAAGATTCTTTCTTCCAGACATGGAGAGGATGTTCCCGCTGTCTTACCTCCAGCACATGTCCGTCCCGCGGAAGATGAAATGGGACGTTTCCCGCTACGTCCCTGAGGTTACCCTCGGTGACTTGGGCTCCCAGAAGGTATATCGTCATGACAGTCATGATAGGGCGGTTCTCGGCCTGTTCCCCGGGTCGCGCAAGTCTGATTTCCCAGTCGGGGAGATACCAAAACTCGGCACTACTTTCCTCAACTCGTTCATGCAAGTAGAGGGTGATTATCCGGTCGAGTTTCGTGCGCCCGGGTGGGTCCATACCACTGAGAAGTATTGGTGGTACAGGATGGTGAGCTTCGTCCTTGCCAGTCTTGGAGATCTGCTGGAGCATGTGGGGTTGTATCCAGCAGTCAGGGCCGTGCAGTGGGGAATCCAGCCGAGTTCTCAGAACTTCTTCGGGATCCTGGAGCGTTACAATCCTTTGACGGGGACATTCTTCACCCCGGTCGGAGAGATGGGCCTTGCCCTGCACGAGTTGCATGAGGTCTCGGGGCTGGCAACAGGGGATTCTCCTTATGAGGAATATATCCCAACCACCGAGGAGCTCAACCTTATGAAGAAAAGGTCTCCTCAAATGTACGAGACTTATTGGGAAGTGTTATGCCACTTCCATATTTGCGGCCAGCTAACCACTTTGAGGTCGGGAGGAGTCAAGCAGCTGTCTTGGGCCAGCTACTTGTTTAACGGTGTCAACAAGAAAGACCATCCGGTCACCCGACTGGTTCCCAGCTCCGACGAGGAAATTGAAGACAGGATCACCCAGGCTCCTGAAGGCTTCTACACCACAGTTTCGAACGAGGACGGTTTCGAACCTGATATGGTTTTCGAAAGCTTTCATAATCAAGCCCGGATTCCTATCTCCGATCGAGCACTGTTGGCGGGCTTCTTGATGCTGTGGTTGAAGCGCTGTGTGGTGCCCACACTGCCACACGAAGTCATTGTCGCCGATGTAGTGTATCCGGCGGTGCTCCTGGCCTATGGTAGACCCGTAGCCCTTCTCCCGGCCATGGCGGCTGGCATTCAGAGCGGGTTGCGGGCGTTAACCCACAGCTTCTGTGAGGCGGGAAAGGCTGTCGACTCCCAGGGGAAGCCGATCGTTGATGCAGAGGGGAAGCCGACGGTGAAACGCCCCAACCCTCGGGTCGAGTTGCCATACACATACCTGATGGCTTGGTATGTGATGCACTGTCCCTCCTTGATGACGCCGGTGCCCTGGAGTGAGGGTTTTGTCCCTTTCGTGCAGCGGTTGGAGAGTTCGGACTGGCGTAATTCTTACATATATTACGTCCGGAAATGCATTTCAGATGCTACGAACTACCAGCTGAACCGCTGCTTCCCCGAGATCCCTGGTGCATCTTTCGGGGATCTATTTATTGATTCTGCGGGCCCAGATGACTTCACGAAGCTGTCCGCGGGAGTCTTCTGGTGGTTGGTCAATATTCGGCCCGGGTATGTGCTCTTCCGACAAGGGACTTCATGCACGATCGAGCCGTATATGCCGAGTCTTTTGCCCGTCAGTTCGGCTATGATCAACTCTACGTTGGCAATCCCAATGCCCAACTCGCCTTCGACGGGAATTTGTTCGAAGGTGCTCGGGCTTGGTATTACAGCGTGGCCGGAGGGACAGAAGCAACTTTCCGCTTGCCTATCGAGGGGCCAAAATGCCGTATGAGCTTCAGCTTCTGCACCTGGTACTTCCAGGTCAACCAGACACCATACTTTGTTCCGGAGTATTCATGCATTGAGAGTATCAATGCAAATCTCGAAGCAAAGTCGGGGTCCGGGAAACGCTCGCGAGGCGTTGAGCAGTATCTGAAGGCTCTGAGGGAGGTCGGGAGAAGGTCAAGGGAGGAGCCGCGAGCAACAAGGGCGGAGTCGCGACCAACAAGTGCGGAGCCTCGACCAACTAGGGCGGAGCCGCGACCAGCCAGGGCTCGACAGGCGGTGGGCAAGCGTCGTCAAGGCTCTACTTCCACTGCTGAGCCTGCCCCAAAGAAGGTTCGGAGAGGCTTGACGGCGGCAGTTTCTCGATCCACGGACATCCCTTCTGGTGTTGGGGAGCCGGGGGAGGAAGAGGTGGACAAGGATGACACTCCCTTAGTCCATGCCCACAGGTTACACCGCAGGAGCCTCAGGATTGCAGAGGAAGGGGAGCCTGCGGACAGGCCCACCGCCACTGACGAGACCGAGGAGCTCGAGGTCGATATAATGACCGGAGGCGATGTTGAGATTCCGGGGATCTCAGCTCAGCCCGAGTCTTCCTCAGCTCAGAGGAGGGATGAGGCACAACAGCCTGGGTCTCCTTCTGTCTTCGTCTCCAGTCCTCGGATGGTTGACCCCAGTCCTACCACTGGGGTGTTTAGAGGCAAGGCTCCGGCTACCGAGGCCACTCACGTTGAACTGTCGTCTTCCTCATCCGACACGGAAAGCGACTTTGAGGATGAGATCGACTATGGTGACGAACCTGCTCCTCTTGATCCGAGCAAATTCTCACATATCTCGGAGGAGGAAATACATGGGTGTGAGCCGGCGACGACGTCACCACTAGCGGTTGCTCCTGCTGAAGGTACTCTTTTCACCTTCTGACCTGATCTCCCTTTTCATTTTGAAGAGGAGGCCTTAACATTCTCCTTTTATGTTGCAGGATTGGCTGAGGACACCGAGGCTGCAACCTCCTCGCGTATCGAGGAGATGGTGCAAGAGTTGACCCAACCGGAGGGAGTCGAGACTCTAGCCGCCGGGATGCCTCCAGAGAAGGCAACAACTGAAACCGGGGAGACTTCCACTCCGCGGGATGATGAGGCAACCACTGAAGCCAGGGAGGCTTCTACTCTGCAGGGTTCGCCCAAGGATTCGACATTTCTGGACCTCCAGCTTGGTAAGGAAGTTTTGATGTCTTGACTGTTTCTCTCTTCACCATTATGGCTAATGTTGAGATAATTTGCAGAGAGAACTGAGGGGGCCCAGGTAGAGAGTCTGGCGATCAGTGTCCCTCCAGAAGGCCATACGGCTCAAGCCTCTGCTGAGGTTTTTGAGGAGGCCGAGCTCACTACCCTGTCGTCAGCTGTGGCGGTTCCTGCAGAGGTGGTACCCCCAGAAGTGCCATTGACTGCTCTTGTTCCTGCCGTATCCGTGGTCAGCCCGACTCTTGCGCCAACAAGGGGATCGGGGAGCACTTCGGATGATGATATCATGGAGCTTTTGACACGCCAGGCGGTGCAGCAGTTCCTTAGCTCGATGCGAACATGCATCGACTTCGTCCTGACTAGGGGTAGCTCCCTTGAGTTCGCCCAGATGTTTCTCGGGAACCAGGTCGAGAACATCAAATTGGCCGGAGGCCCTTCGCTAGCTCAGGCAAGTCAGCTGCTGGTGGATCAGCTGGGACAGCACCTGAGGGAGCTTCGATCCCTGGAGGACGATGCCGGTTCATCTCATGAAGCCCAAGAAGCGCTGAATAGGCTCCTTGTCGCTCAAGAGCAGGAGCGAAAAGAGGTGGAGGAAAAGATAGCCGATAACACTCGCCTTCTTGAACGTGTCCAGGCTGATCACCAAAGGCTGGCGATTGAGTCCGAGGAGTCAGAGACGATCATACAGGCCGCAAAGCAGGCTATACTTGACTCTCGGGCTGTTATAGCCAGAGCTGAGGCCATGATCGTCTTCAACGAACAGAGGCTTGCTACCTCTGAAAAGAGGTTAGCGGAGTTAGAGGTTGCCAAGGCGCAAGCTGAAGCGGACCTCTCTGTTCGTTCGTCCGAGCTGGAATCCCTCCGAGTGCAAGCGCAGGGATTTTTGTCTGAAACGGATCTGCGGGCCCGAGCTCTCATGGAGGTTGAGAAGGCGCGCCAACATAAGATACATCGCCTTAGAGAGCAAATCCGTTCTTTGGCGGACCAGGACTTGTAGCCTTTTCTTTTTTTTCTCCTTTTTTTTAGAAAAGGACACTCTGTTCACTAAGTGTTTTGTATTAACTTTTATCATTTTTGATATAATAAAAGTCTTTGAAGTTTTTTGGTTCCACCTCCTTTGCTGCCTTGCTGTGGATGAATTCGACCTTTTGATCACAATCTTTGATTAACTGACTGTGAATGCTGAACTTAGGTGAGACTAAGTTCTTTAAATGAAACGCGGCGTTCGACCCATAGGACCTTAGGCAGGACTAAGCCCTTTTGACGAGACGCGGCATTGGTTCATAGGGACTTAGGTGGAACTAAGTCCTTTTGATGAGACGCAGCGTCAATCCATAGGGAGACGCGGTCATCAGTTCATAAGAACTCATAAAACTAAGTCCTTTTTGATGAGACGCGGCATTGATCCGTGGGGACAAACGCGGCTTTGAGTAACGCGAATTTGTCCTGTCAATGAAGACGCGACTTGAGCGGATGCGAGGGACGCAGCCTTGTGTATTTTCCACTAATCTCAGAATGGACTAAGTGCTTTCCCTTAGAAAGGGCCCCGTTTGCTGAAGGGACGCGACTTTGAGTCACGTGGACGCTCCTCTAAAACGCGGGTGAACGCCTTCCAATTTGAGAAAGGGGACGCGGATTCTTGGACGCGGCTTTCCCATCTGCGTTTAATGCAACGGACGCGGCTTTCCCATCTGCGTTTAATGCAGCCTGACTTAAAGATTTTATGAGATCTTTGACCGTCAAGTCTTCGCTGACGATTGAACGTCAAGTCTTTGCTGACGATTGGGAAACCGGGTCATCCGTTGTTTCCCGAAGCAGTTGTCCACGCGTCGGTTTTTCATTGGACTTGGGCGTTAATGCCCTTTAATGCAAAACCGGCGCTGACGGTTTGAGATCAGCGCCTGCGACGCTTCCCGAAGCGACGTTCCACGCGTCAGCCTCCCATTGGGCTTTGACGGTCGTGCGGTCATTAAGGCCGGCGGTTTTAATTAATGAACCATTAATGACCGTTATCAGGGGTTGCCTATAAATAGGACTCACCCCCTCTCTTTAACAGCGGCTGCTTAGACCGTGCTCTGTTTGAGAGCGAGTACTCTGAGGGACTCTGCCTTCTCCCTTCAAGGACCCTATCAGGGGTTTGCCTCCATGGATGAAGGTGCCTCTGTGGATGAAGATGACCCAGAGCTTTCATGCTTCTGTTTGGTCTCTTCAATGGATTACCACTGTCAAGTGATTTCAATGGTAGGAAGCGTCTCTTTGAGCACTTTTTACGTCCGCGCCTCAACGCAGATAGTTCAACTCTTAATAGAGGCTTCTGCGGGTATGCCATGCCCACTTACCATGACATTTTAGATCCAACCAAGTTTGAATTTTAGTATACCCCCTAAAGAGATATCATCTGGACCTTCTTGTGAAGTCGTGGTTGGCATTCCTCTTCTGGAATTTGCGCCCTCGACTTGAATTTCTCTAGATGCGAGTACAGAAGTCTTTGGTACTTGGCCGCGGCTTTACTCATGAAGCTCGCGTTTTAAGGCCACTGACTTGGATGAATTCCAACTCGGGTTGAAGGCTTCAGACCCGATCTTGCAACTCCTGTTCCTCCAACAGAGAGATGGCAATTTTCGGCGTCTGATTCTCTGCGCACCTTGTATCTTAGACGCGGATGTGGAGTTAAGTCGCGTTTGCATTCTGTGTGTATCACAGTCCTCGCTCGCGTCTGTTTTTATTGTCGCAGGAATCTGGCTCGCTGCGCGGATCATTCCCGCGTCTGCGGTCTTTGAAAATAGCCGCGTCTGTGACTTAGTTTTCTTCTGTTGAAGTGTACTAAGCTCTAATTGTCTGATTCCCTGTTTGCTTTTTTGCAGGTAGGCTTGGTCATTCTTCTTCATGTTCGCCAAGTCCGTGGAGAATATATCGGACGGCGAACTTGTTCGATGTTCGTCCACAAGGGAATATATTATGGTCCTCGTCGTCCACAAGGGAATATATTATGTCCCTGACGAGGACTCGACTCTCGCCAAGGTCTCTTCAGATCCACTGCACCAATCATGCCTGCTGGCAAGAGATGGTCAGGGTAAGTATGGCGGCGAGGAGGTTACGGTGGACACGGCGGCAGATAGGATCCTCTTCCTCTCCCATTCCAGAAGTGACATCGAGGACTTTCCATGTCTGCTGGATGGCCTGCTGGGGAAAGAGATGCTCATGAACGAAGGGTTGCAGGACTTTCTGCTGCCACCGGACCTCAAGAACACCATTGCTCTTAGCTTAGTCAGCTAGGGCTCTTTCGATGTTTACATCATGCACCATCCTGTACTTGGAATCAGATGCGGCTTCAAGGAGTGAGTGCAACCTCTGAGAGAGAGGGACTTCTTTGTACTCCTTAATTGTAACACTCCATCTTATTGTAAGAGAGTTTTTGACTGTAACACTCAATCTTATTGTATAAGAGAGCGTTTTTAACTGTAGCACTTAATCTTATTGTATAAGAGAGCGTTTTTTATCACTTTCATATGCCTGGAAATAAATAAAAGTGACACTTCTCTTTTTGCCTCTTTCATTGTCTTGAACTTTTTGTCTTCAGTTAGACGCATAGAAGCAAAGAGTCTTTGACTTTGTCAAAATTATGATGGTAATTTTAATAAGTCAAACTTTGTGGAGAAAGATCCTATTTCAGGAACTCTCACGATACTGTCAGAGGTGTAATATTAACTTGACAGAGATGAAATTTTTGATGGACCTGCCACTTTATAAGAGAAAGTGACAAGTAGAATTGGTACCCCCAGGGAGGGTGAACTTTTATCAAGTGTTTGGGATTAACTTGATTGAGCTCAACTGGGGATTTGATGGAAACACTGTTGATGGTGTAGTATTAACCTAACAATGTTTTTAGGTAGACTTGTTATTCTGTTGAAGAGAATAACAAGTGGGACTAGACTCGTGGGAATCTAGGAAAGTTTGTTACCGTCAGAGGTGTGATATTAACTTAACGGGTTGAAAGTGGTCTTGTCAGAAGTGTAATGTTAACTTGACAAGGATGTGAGTCAGAGGTGTGATATTAACTTAACTCAGAAGTGTCACTGTCATAGGTGTAATGTTTAACTTGACAGTGAGGGTAATGCTAGAGGTGTAATGTTGAACTTAGCATTGGTCATCTCGGCTTGCATAAGGAAGTCCGAGGGAAAGTCATGGCCATAGGTGTATTGTTGAACTTAGCAATGACTTGGATGCTAGAGGTGTGGTGTTAACTTAGCATCATCCATTTCAGCTTCGGTGTGGAAGTCTGAAGAAAAGTGACTGTCAGAGGTGTAATATTAAACCTGGCAGAAACTTGATTACTGTTTAGAGGTGTGGTGTTAAACTTTAACAGTAATTTGTCAGAGGTGTGATATTAACTTGACAAAGATTGACTCATGATAAGAGTAATTTGAGGGCCTGTCATTCTATTGGTGAGAATTGACAAGTGAAAATTTGAAGTGCCAGAGGTATAGTGTTACTTGGCAAATTTGAAAGTTTGATACTCCGTGTAGAGTTGACAACAAAATTTGTACTCGACAAGGAATATTGAAAAGTTTCCATTACCAGAGGTATAGTGTTAACTTAGTAATGGTTGTATTTTGTAGACCTACCATTCTGTATATGAGAATTGGTAAGGGATTTTGGAGGAAGGAGTGGAGCCAAGTCCACTCAGGATTTTTAGCAAACCCTCAGCTGTCAACGGATTTGAGGTGCCTTTACCAACTACCGTTTGAGTTGGGCTAGCCATGCTATTCCCCTCAGCATGATGAGTTGTCGAAGACTTATGTTGGGCTTAGAAGCCAACATTTTCTTCTATCCTTAGCCGTCGGGGGCGTCGGATGTTATAATGAAGAAATTCTTCTTACTTTGATCAGAGGTGTACTTTTAACTTGATCAGCGGGAGAATACCATCTAAGGATAGTATTTCTTCAGGAACCTGCCATTGATCGGCATCATGAGTGTATCGCCATTCGAGGTTATGAGGCGATATGACCCATTTGAGTAGACTGACTCTACTACAAATGGTCCTTCCCATTTGGGTTGGAATTTTCTTTTGTCTTGTGCGTCATTACCATGGGTCTTCTGACGGCTAAGACAAGATCGCCTTTCTTGAAGGTTCGCACTTTAACTTTCTTGTTGAAGGCTCTGGTAATTCGAGCTTGGTAGAGCTCGATTTGCTGTTGGGCCTGCAGACGTTTATCATCTAAGGCCTCCAGTTCCTGGAGTCGCTGTCGATGCTTCTCCTCTGTTGTCATCTCCGCTGTCAAGGCGACGCGTAGAGATGGAATTTGGATCTCTAGTGGAGCACGGCTTCACACCCATAGACCAAAGAAAATGGCGTAGCTTTAGTTGGGGTTCGCACAGTTGTGCGGTAAGCCCATAAGCATTCACCCAACTTGTCGTCCCAGTCTCGTTGACTTTTCGAGACGAACTTTTTGAGAAGCTTGCCAATAGTCTTGTTGAAAGCTTCTGCGAGGCCATTAGCGGCAGGATAGTATGCCGTTGAGGACACACTCTGGATTCTGAACTTAGCGCAGAATCTCTGGAAAGCCTGGCTGATGAACTGAGGCCCATTGTCATGGACAATTCGCCGAGGTACACCGAAACGGTAAATAACGTGGTGTTTCACGAACTTGATCACGTTCGACGACTTGACTTCCTTCAAGGGAATGGCCTCAGCCCACTTAGAGAAGTAATCGGTTATTGCCAAAATAAACCGATGTCCTTTTGATGATGGTGGGCTGATAGGACCAACCACGTCCATGCCCCACATTTCAAATGGCCAGGTAGAGGCCGTAGAGTGGAGGTACCCTGGTGCTTGATGGATGAAATCGCCGTGCACTTGGCAGGCGTGACATCTCTTGGCATAAGTGACGGCATCGGCAATCATCTTGGGCCAGTAGTAACCCAATCTTTGGAGTCGATGTGCCAGTTTTGGGCCAGGTTGATGGGCTCCACACATGCCGTCGTGGGCTTCTTTCAATACCTCTTGAGCCTCCTTTGGTGAGAGGCACCGGAGCAAGATCCCGTCATGCGATCGACGATACAATGTTCGCGTAATCGCATTGTAATAGAATTTGGGGGCTTTCCTTCTAATGGCAGCCGCCTCTCTGGTGTCTTCAGGCAGAATGCCGTATAAGACGAAATCAATGTAGGGGAATCGCCAGTCTCTAAGCTCTGGACCGGTTGATGCTTCAAATGCTTCTTCGCGGTGACGACCTCCCGTTGACTCCTGATAGTCCTCGAGAGCATTTCTCGGGCAATACAGGTCGTGGCTGTAGACGAATATCTTCTCCATTGCTCCAGCTGGAAGAGCTAAGGAGGCAGCCAGGGATGCGAGTGCATCTGCGTGCGCATTTTGCCTGCGCGGTATATGGTCGATGTAGAAGCTTGTAAACCCCTCGGCCATGCGGATAGTCGCGTTGTAATAGGGTACTAAGTCTTCATGTCTGACTTCGTACTCCCCGCGAACTTGGCTGACGATGAGCTTGGAGTCGCCATATGCCTCGAGATTTTTAACGCCAATCTCATCGGCGAATTGCATCCCAATCAAAAGAGCGTTGTACTCCGCCACATTGTTGGAACAAGGCTCAGTTAATGAGACAGCTCGGGGAATCACATAATTTTGTGGGGATACGAGTACTACTCCTACCCCTGCTACTACGTGTCCCTTCGGGCTTGTTCTTGATGCACCGTCGAAGAAAAGTTGCCATACTTGACTTTCGAACGATGTCTGAGTCAGGCAGACTTCAGCAACTTCATCTGGGAGATCCTCGTAGACTTTGGCTGCCCTCGGATCTGGGTGCTCAGCTAGGAAATCCGCGACTGCTTGTCCCTTAATGGCCTTTTGTGGTAAAAAGCGCATCTCATATTGGGAGAGCAATATGGCCCATTTTGCCAGTCGGCCATTTAGCGATGAAGGTTTAGTCATAAGTAACCTCAGGGGGTTGACTTTTGATATGACTTTTATAGTTTGGCCTACCAGATAGTGTCGCATTTTCTGGATAGCGAACACCAGTGCCAAACATTCCTTCTCGATCGGGTTATACCGATGTTCGGCTCCGATCATTGTTCTACTCAGATAGTAGATTGCTTGCTCTTGTCCTCGATCATCATTCTGAGCTAGTAGAGCTCCTAAAGAATGATCCATTGCCCGGACGTACACCAGGAAAGGCTTTCCGGATACCGGAGCTGCAAGGACTGGTGGTTGGGTGAGGTATTGTTTAATTTCCTCGAACGCTTGTTGGCAAGCGTCATCCCAAATGAACGAGACACCCTTCTTCATTAGCTTAGTGAAGGGTTGGCATCTTCCGGAGAGGTTTGAGATGAACCTACGGATGTACGCCAATCGTCCTTGCAATCCCCTGAGTTCCTTGAGATTTCTCGGAGGTTGCATCTCCTGGATAGCGCGAACCTTTTCCGGGTCCAAGTGAATTCCGGTGGATGTTACAACAAATCCTAAGAATTTGCCACTGGCCACCCCCAGGAAGGACTTTGTGGGATTCATCTTCAATTGATGAGCCCGCATGATGTCGAAGACCACCTTCAGGTCCGCTATGTGATCACCTTTAGTGCGGCTTTTTACCGCGATGTCATCAACATAACATTCCACCGTTTTGCGTATTTGCTGATGGAAAATGGCGTTCATGGCCCTTTGGTATGTTGCCCCCTGCATTTTTCAGTCCGAAGGGCATGACGGTATAGCAATAAACCCCCAATGGTGTCCTGAAGGAGGTGTGCTTTTCATCGTCAGGATACATTTTGATTTGATTGTATCCTGAGAATCCATCCATGAAGGACATTCGTTCGAATCCACAAGTATTGTCAATCATGACATCTGTGATTGGCAATGGGAATTCGTCTTTGGGACAAGCCTCGTTTAGATCACGGAAGTCGATGCAGATCCGGATCTTCCCGTTCTTCTTGGCAACTGGGACAATGTTGGCTACCCAGTCGGGATGTTGTTCTTCCCTGATGAAGCAGAATCAATAAGTTTTCTGACTTCTGATTGAATTGCCTCCATTATTTCTGGACGGAACCGTCGCTGCTGTTGTTTGACAGGTTTCACGTCCGGATTGATGTTGAGGCGGTGCATAGCCACTTGAGGATCAAGTCCTGGCATGTCCTCATAATTCCAGGCGAAGACGTCTATATACTCTTGTACAAGAGATATTAGATCTTTCTTCTCTGAAGGTGACAGGCCGTCACTTATGAAGATGGGCTTAGGGTTAGCCTCATCTCCTAGGTTGATCTGAACAACCTTGTCTTCTGTGGGTGGCTCGCGCTGTTCAAAGCGGGTATCCCAAAGAGCATTTAAATGTTTGATCCAAGGATCTGTATCAGATTGGATCATTTCTTCATTTCCATCTTCCAGGTGGCTTGTCGAAACCATGTTCACTGAAAGTTCCTTGAAGATGTTGCCGACACTGACATCTGACTCCCAAGATGATGTGTCTGAAGAGTAATCGTTGCTCGACGATTCTTGAGAATCGGAGGCTGATGGGACCGGAGTTGATACATAGCCCAACCCCCGGCGTGTCCGATGATAATAATCGGGGGCCTTCCCTTTCGGCACAAAGGATTGAAGCAACGTCCTCCTTCCTTTGCCGAAGTTCAACCCGGGTTTGTTGGTCAGGTCGTACCCCATGCATCTCATTATTTTGAGCGCTTTTGGTTCGTAATGATCGAACTGAGGGGATTCTTCCTCGCCTTCCGATTCTTCGCGGGGCGTTGGTTCAGACGAGATTCGCCCAAAAAGAATTGGTTTTTGGCCTTTCCGTCTTGCTGGAACCATAAATATAGATTCTTGCGCATTACCATTGTCTTGGTATGTCTCGAAGGACGATTTCACTGGTACATGCAATGATGTTAAGGCACCCATTGCCGACCAGAGATCGTCATCTATATCAGTGCTAGTATCTGACGGTATTGAATCAGAAGCACACACAGAAAAATACGCAAAATCTAAATCTTCATTAATATACCAACCGCCTACATCATCGGTGGTATTATCGACATCGGGCTTATTAGTGCCCGTTACAAGTGGTTCTAACTCCCACAGGCACTCTTCTTTCTCAGGCTCAGTGTCAGCCTCATTACCAGAGTCTGGCTCCTCTGGTTGTGGGGCTTCATCCGTCTCCACCGGATCTTGGTACAGCAAAGAGTCGGTGAAATAATTCTCGACCCCTTTGAACGGATACCTTTCGGCGATCAACGTCTGCACATTTCCACTCCCGTCAATGTACTTCATGACTTGGTGGAGTGGAGGGAACGATGGAGTTGCGGTGAATCCACGGTCGTCCCAGCAATAGATTGTAGGAAGTGTCGGCGTCGATGATGTAGCATGTCACTTCCGACTTGAGGCTTCCAATCTGACACCTGAGCTTGATCTTCCCCATCGGACGGGTCTGGTTGGCATTGAACCCATAGATAGTCGTCTGGGTGGGGCTCAAACGATGGGTAGGAATGCCGAGATGTTGCATGACCCGGCGAGGCATGATGCTCAACGCGGACCCTGGATCTACCTGGATGCGGTTCACCTCGGACGATCCAATATACCCTGTGAAGTACAGGGGTCGATCATGCTTCCCTTTCACCTGCATATCATCTGCCGTGAAGGTGATGCAGGGGGCATTCTGGGAGGTGTGGAGGCAATCCTCTACATCTTCCTCCTTCGGCACCTGGGTCATGAAGACCTCAGCATTTGCCAGAGCTTCTTGCAGAGCTTCCCTGGTCGACTTTGATAGTCTAAGAAGTTCATACAAGGTAATGCGTGCCGGAATGTTGGCCAACTGAGCCAGGACATCAAAGCGGTAAGGTGTCGTAGATCCTTCCGCGATGCCCTTTTGAAGGGCTCGAGAAAATCGAGTCTCCTTCTGCTTCTCCACAGGTGGCTTTGTGGAGGGCCTGACTGGCTCCGCAGTTGGTTGTGGAGGGGCTACTGCCGTCTCGCCGTACTGTTTCAAGTACGCCTGTCCTGAACGGGTTCCCGCCATCGGTTGTTGGGCTCTGCGGCCAAGACTATCGTTTCCTCCTCTGAGTCGGTCAGTGAAGGGATATCAGTCTCCGCTTCTCGGAAGAGGCGCATACCACGTTGCAAGACGAGGCTTTTGCCTTGCCTTTGGATTTCCTGTTGGTCACAGTAGTCCATTGCTGTTCATTGACAAGGTCAGGGTGGACCCACATAATTTCCCCTTGAGGTGTAGGACGGGTACCAAGCCTTTCTCTTGCTGCTGGTGAGGGTCTGTGTTGACCACTCTCAGCTCTCCTCTTGGAATAGGAGTTACCCCCGCAGGCGTTGGAGGTTGTCTTCCGAACTGGAGAACCGACGTCACATTAGCCGTCACCTTCTTCTGCTCTGGTCGGAGCTTTAACACCTCCGCGTCAATCAGAGCCTGAAGGATGTCCTTGAAGACGTAGCAGTTTTGGTGGGGTGTCCCAACATCCTGTGATACATGCAGTAGTTGGGATTGTCGGTCTTGCCGACTTCCTCTGGGCGCCTAGCTTCAGGGAGCTTCAGTCGGTTGCTCTTGTTGAGTAGTTTAAAGAGCGAATCGACATGTTCCTCCTTGAAGGAATATTGCTTGTTGGCGCGAGGCTGACTTGAAGAGCCACTCGCCTTGCCTGATTGAGGTTTGGCGGGAGATTTGGTCTCCGTTGCCAAATTATCCTTCCGCTTTGTTTGGAGGGATGTGTCTGGCGCACGCCTTGTCGATCTTTCCGGCCTAGGCTTACCTTCCTCCGCTCTGACGCGGGCGACAATCTCCTCAGCCTGTTCACCTTGTTGGACTAATTGCTTCCAGGTGCGGCTTTCAGCAACTCCTATTTGAGCAAGGAGTGAGGTTTGGAGATTGTGGCGGCATGTTTCCACCAGGGTGGCCTGGGTCATACCGCTTGGAC
This sequence comes from Agave tequilana, assembly GCA_038442645.1. NCBI lineage: Eukaryota > Viridiplantae > Streptophyta > Magnoliopsida > Asparagales > Asparagaceae > Agave > Agave tequilana. Next base: position 141,099 of record JAVJIF010004612.1, read on the forward strand.
ACCGGAGTGCCATGTTCCGAAATCTTTCCACGAAAGATTTGACGGACTCCCCTTTTCGCTGTTTGGTAGCCAAAAGGGTTGGCATTGTGACTTCGGAGTCATCTTCGAAGAAGCGTGTTAAAAAGAGCTTCTCCAAATCGCCCCAGTTCTTGATAGAACCTTCTGGGAGCTTCATAAACCATTCAAAGGCTAACCCTTTCAGGGTGCCGATGAACAGACGCGCCAGGATAGCATCGTTGTCTACTACATTCCCGGTTTGGGATTTGAAGTAGTAGATGTGCTGGTTGGGTGACCCCTTCCCATCGAATGCTTGGAGGGTTGGAGCCTTGAACTTAGGAGGGTATGGAACCAAGTCCCACTCGGCAGGATAGGGCCGGACCACTCCTACTTCTTGGAGGTCTTTGCGATTGGCAAGGGCCTCGAGGCGTCGCTCCAGTTGACTCATTCTCTTAGCATGAGCCTTTCCCTGGTCTTGGTCGCCTTTTACTTGCGACGAGGACTTGGACGAGCCGGAAGTAGATCGCCGCGTCTCCCCAGAAGGTTCGGAAGATGAGCTTTCTCCCTTTCTCCCTTTGCCCTTTGACTTTTTAGGAGGGGACCTCCTCCTGTCTTCGAGCAGCTGTGCAATCGCCTGCTTGAGGGAGTTGATAGATTCCTGCTGAGAAAGAATCATATCCATTTGTGCCTTCTGGATCTGCTCCAAACGTTTAGCCGTCTCCTCAGGAGTGCCTGTCATGTAGGCGGAGGTCTCCTTCTCGACGGAAGAGTTTGAAGCCCTTGATTCCGCTACGGCGGAGTGAGAATCATTCACTTTAATGCCATGGGCCAAGGCATTATAGTCAATTGGGGGAATGGCCCCAGTCCGGGTGCGAGTGTGTCGATACACCCCTTCCGGTTCAGAGTCAGACTCGGACTCGTCTGAGCTGACTGCAAGTTGTTTTCCCTTGCTCCTGCTTGTCATATTCGCAGTGAGCTCCGCGTACTCAACGTCAGAGAAGGTTCTCCTTCTGTGGGAGCGTCTTCTTTTAGCTGACGGAGGAATCAGGGTCAGCTGTCTGACTAAAGACTGCTGGTGTACGCCTGATCCGCAACGGCACTCAGAGAGCATATGGATGAGCCGTTGGCAGCAACACGACGAAGTGGCCTGATTGGCACTTCTTTTCTTCGTCAGATAATCCCTCAAATCCATGGGAGGGGGATTGAAAAGATTAGCCTCGCAACGTCGAAGACGGGAGGCATCCATGTGCTGTACAGCCTGGACGCAGGCATCAGGGACGCGGTTCTTGCGCCGCAGCTGTTCAGCGCGCGTCTGGCGTCTCTGTTGAGACAAAACGCGCCTGTCGCGTTGCTGTTTGGTGTGTCGGAGCAGAGACACTTGAGAGAGGATGGGCTGTTGGGCCCCACGCCTATGGGCTCGTGCCTCTTGCGCTTGACGAGGCGCAGAGGTCTCATCTTGGCGTTTGGTGAGTTGGTCCTCAGAGGACCTAACTGAAGGAATCTCGCGTTTGGGGCGCCAAACGCGGATTTCACGTACTGGACGTGGCGCGGGCAAGGCGCGAGATTGTACGTCGCGTCCAGCCTCAGTTGGACAACCAACGGTTCCAACTTGCAGCTGACGCGCACGTCTCCTCTGTCGACGCTCAGCGTTTCGATTGCGTCGAGGAGGTGGAGAGAGACCAACGACATCCTGATGCTGGACACCAGGGACTTTGACCACGCGGGTCTCCTGAGAGACGCTGACGCGGGTGTTCTGTGCGACGCGGTTGGTCGCAAAGGCAGATGTGCCTGGGACCACGCGGGCCTTCTGAGAGGCGTTGGCGCGTGTACCTTGCTTGGCACAGTCGGCAGCAGGGGAGCTCGAGAAAGCCACAGATCAGGCCTCGAGGCCATTCCCCGTCGAGACCCGGCGGCAGACGCGGGTCTTTGGGCTCTTGGAGCCGGAAGAGAGAAACTCTTCGTACTTCGCCTGGTCGAACTCGACAACGAGCGATTCGACCATCTTCCCCTTATGGTGGACGTCATCTTGCGCCACTATTTGCTCCTCAGTGACAAATGTAGTCCCCAGCGGAGTCGCCATCTCTTGTACGCGCCGGAAAGAAGAAAGATAGTGATGGGTGTAAAGATTTCCTTGAATCAAATGAAACTATTACAACCAGACTTTTCCTTCTAGTTACAAGGGAGGGAGGATGTTGAGTCTTGAATCCTCCCTTTGTTTAAGGCTGGGTTCTTCGTGTGGCGGTGGAGAGTGAGTCTTGTTCTCCGTTGACCGGATGACCGTCGGGACCGTCGGGGATCTTCTCTCTGGCTGGTAGAAAGAGTAACACAGCTCTGTCTACCAAAACTCTCAAAGAGAAGGTAGGCGAAGAGCAGCTCGTACGCAGCAAGCTTGACGAAGAGTTGAACTCTCTCCTTTCTCGGTCTCTCTCTCTCTGTGATCTCTGATTGCCGATTGCTGATTTTAGGATCCGCCTGTCTCGACCAAAATCCGACCAAGAAATCCGACCTCTTCTTCATAGCGACGGGGCTATTTATAGAGGTCTCAGGGGTGAACGTGCCCCCTGAAAACGCTCCACAATGAGGGGCCACTTCCCGCTACTTGTGCGGTGACTGGCCCCGTAATCCGGGTGGTTACAACTGAGGCGCGGGTTTAGACCCGCGCGCCTTATTGCTGAGACGCGGGTGTCGAGCCACGCGCCTTGATGCTGAGACGCGGGTGTCGAGCCAACGCGCCTTGATGCTGAGACGCGGGTGTCGAGCCAACGCGC
>JAVJIF010004613.1:0-108578 GCA_038442645.1 Agave tequilana
TATTCAGGATTATGCTACTTGTTGGGACTTTGTGAGATTAACTCGTCCTTAACTTAGATCCACCTCACACTATTGTAGATTTCACTTAGTTTATGATTTTTTGTTTTCAGGGTACTGTTTGTTCATTCCAGCACTTGTTTGAGAGATCATTTGAGTAAGGGGACTTCTAGATACTTTGGGTGATGTAAGATCATTGTCATGGTGGAGAACATGTTTAATTGTCTAGTGGCAAGGGAAATATACATGAGAGACTTTCAAGTAGCCAAGGTAGGAGCAAAACATGGATTTGTATACTGCTACCTGTACCTAACACTCCGTTGTTAGGACCTCATTATGGATTTCTCTGGGACTTTCCTGTGATTTTATTCTTATTGTATTGGGCTGACAACTAACCATTAAAAAGCTGTATGTTAGAGGACAGTAATCTAAATCGTCACTACACCTAAGATTAGTCAGTTATACCCATCTAGTCTGTGTGAGCATCTAATAATTCCTATTATCAGTTTTGTCACATTGGAGAAAATGTCTTGGTACAACTATCTATATTACAAGTTCTGGACATCTTCTACGCAGAAAAAGGTAGAAGGTCCCTCTTTGTAGGAGATTTTCTCGTCATTAAAATAATAGTATATTTTAAATATCACTCTTTCGGCACGATGGGTTGACCTAATTAATAGTACTACGTTCGGCTTTTAATTAAATTCTCTTATCAATTAAAATTATACTAAAATGATCTCAACTGTTAAGGATATTCGATCTCATATCACCATTGATGCAATTCTGTAATTTAACAAAATGCATCTCAACTCCATTATTGAAGTCCTAGATCTCAATCTATCAATTGATCGACAGTGACTACTCCGCCAACCCCCCCCGCCCCCCCCCCCCCCCCCCCCCCCCCCCCCCCAATTTTCAAATTTACTTACTCTATTAGAAGCCATGCATGATCAGGGATTTATTAGTTTTTTTTTTTTTCATTACTAGCAGGTAAGGTTTTTTTTTTTTTTTGCTAGATGGGGTTAAAATGCGTTACATTGATGACATCAGATGCTATTTTTTAATTTGTAATATTTTTTTAATTACTTGCAAATATTTTCAAGTAGGTAGATTTTAACCCTATTAATTTTTTTGCATGAATTTATATAAGTTATAAAATTGAATGTTTTAGAAAATTTTCGGCATAAAATGTGTAAAATACACACGAGTAAGCAAATAAAACACAAAAATAGTAAGTCCAATTCGACACAATTGGGCCAACACAATACAAGCACGAATGGAGGCACAATAGGCTAACCCAGTAAGGCACGTGGGCCGGCTCAGTATCTAGTTGATTGGTATATGAGCTTATAGGTTTATGCTCATATAGAGTCGTGACTAGGCCTAGGTGATTTTATGCGGGTCAGTGATTAAGAAAGAGATGTGTGAAGTATTTGCACAAATATTATGTAAAAGAAAGAAGGTTTAGAATCAACCTTAGTGCTTGTTTACTCCACAACTGTATTTGATATGGTTAATATACCCTTTCCTATCTCCGTTATAGCATAGAGCTATACCGAGTCGATTCTCAGGGAGAGCTAGCGATAGAAGCGTTACGGTCCGTAGTGAAGATGTAAAACGAGAATTCTTCTTTGCTTTAAAAGAATAAAAGAATCATGACAAAAGAATGAAAGAATGGATGGATATGTTCATGATGGAAATCGAGAGAAATCAAAATCAAGATTGGATTTGGTATTCACACTAAAAGAAAGTAAAACTTTGAAAGAATTTAAGATGAAAAAATCATGGCTAGCTAACCTTACTTCCTTGCTAAAGACTTACTAAACTCCGTGATGGTGATGCTTGCCTCATGTTGACTCATCGGCATATGTATGTCTTGCGTGTTGGTCTAATTACTTTCTCACTTGGATGATGGGAATCATTCTTGGACTTGTCTTGTAGACTTCATAGATGTCATTGGCCTACAAGTAGACTTTCAATAATGGAATCAAAAGAGCGACACACAAAGGAGGCTAAGGAAGAAGATACAACATACATCAATTGAAAGTGAAGAAGTTGTACATCTATTAGCATATGTTTGGTGATCCATCTCCATGTTCCATCAAGGCACTTGTTCTAAGACAAGGCTCTAAATGAGGCACACATGAATCATATGGAGAATTACAACAAGATACTAGCCAAGCATGAAAGTAACCCATCGGAGAAGAGAAGATCATACACTTTGCAAGATTAAAGATAGCAATCACCCATGAGTTAGTAATTAGCAAGGTAAGTTGTTAGCTAGCCATGAGAAGAAAGAATTAGCTACTAGCCATTAGAAAAGCAAAACAAAGCATGAATAAAATTGCAAGTAAAGTAAAACTTGAATTAAAGCAAGAAAATACAATACTAGAAATTGCTCAAGTAGAGTTGAAGAGAATGGATCAATCCTTGCTCCTCAAGTTGTCACCCTTGATTACACAAGCTCTCTCTCTCTTACAATCTCTCTCTTGCAAAGATTTCTAGGAAAGAAGAGGAAGGAGAACTAAAACCTAAAGAAAATCCTAAGAAAATACATGCAACTAATCTCTAATCTCCTTCTCTTCTGTTCCATCTTTTCTCGCAGGTCAGGTGCAGATATTTATAGGCTGAGAGAGAAGCTTCGAGAGCCTAGGCCGTTGGCGCAAAATCCGAGATCCAACAGACCCAGATCTGCCGCAGATTGGCAGCAAGGCGCGGCAGTTTTGTGGCCGTTGGCTAACAACTTTCTGGTACAAAGTTGTTACAAATTTGTTAGCCACGTGGTCTTCTAGAACCTTGAGTTGGCGCGCGGATCTCTCTGGATTCTGATTTCAAATTGGGCTTTATCTTGGGCTTGGAATTAATCTCTTTAATTATTGCTAATTAAAGTGATTATTGGGCTTTCTCTCATTTCAGTTATGGACCTGTAAAAATATAGAGAAGATGAGTAAAAATCATATATTTATTTGCAATATGCATGGGAATGATATGGTAAAATATGCACATTTGTGTACTAATCAGTCAGGCCTGGGCTTGGCTAGACACGACACAGCACGACCCATTACTAGCCCTATGTGGGGTAGAGGAGAGAGAGAAGAGAGAGGAGAGAATCAGAGGTTGTTGTGTGCTGGGCTATGAAAGAGACGAGTTCGGGGTGTGTGTGACTCGGTGGGCCCAAAGAGAGAGATGGAGATGAGAGATGGGCAGGGTGTGTGGGTAGGCACAATTACTATCGTGCAATGTATTTTCTGGTAGAACCGGAGTTTTCATGTGACTCCCTTTGACCCCCCCTCTCTCTGTGCTACTAGCACGTGATATTTTTATGACAAAAATACCCATACATGATTGACCATATGTATAAGTTTGATTTAAGAAATATTTTAAAAATTACAAAAATTTCTTAAAGTCTAAATATTCACTTTAGACATAAGTGAAATGTGTTTTTTTTAATATCACTGAAATACCATTCGATTTACAGCCTATTACATCTAGCCTCTTAATGCAAATTCTTCAAATCAGTTGAGTTTCCATCAACAAATGTTTTGAGAGATGAAGATCACATTAACCATCTCTATCATTTATTTGAATGATTGATGTAATTTTGAGTGCCTCCTTATGCTCTCCTTCTTTGTTTCAATGTAAATCAAAGGATTTTCTAGAAGAAAATAAAGTACTAAGTAAGATTAAGGGTTTATTAGTAAAGTACTGATTGAAGCGAAATAAGCACTCTTAAAATGTGTATTTATGAAATCAATGAAATTATGTGTGAGCTAATGTTTTCTCGATACTTTCGTTATAATATTGGCTCAACGGGTCGAATCCACAGGAACGAGAGGCAATAAAAGCATTAACAGTTTTTATTCACGTCGGTTGTTAACAGTTCTTCTTTATTACAGAATGAAAAAAGAAAATAAAAGAAAAGAAATCCAGAAGTGATAGGTAGAAAAGGCGTTGAAACGACAATGTGAAAACAAAAGAGAAGTGGTTTGAAAATAAAAGAAGATAGAATAAAGATGAACTAAGAAGGTGAAAACAAAAATGATATAAGGGTTTTGGAATTGTTTTTAAAACAAAGTAATAAGAAGGAAAAGAACTATAAAAGAAAACTCATGACTACTAACTACTAATTGCTCTACTAACCATGCTAACCTCTCAGTGATAGTTGCCTCACATGGATCCTTGGCTATCACTAGTCCTTGCCTTCAAGAGACGATATAAAGCATGGCTCATAAGATTGTTCATCAACATTCAAACAACACATCCATACCACACAACAAGTTGCATGGTACTATTAGATCATCAAAACCGGTTAGAGGAGAGCATGAAATAAAGAAGATATTATAAGTTGGCAAGTAAGTGGGTTAGATGTTAGGATTGTTAGAATATTAGAATCCATCATCATGAGCCATCAATGACTCTTTCAAGAGTAAGACCTTATAGAGGCTACTAGATTCATGTGGATTATCAAGTAAGTGGTTAGATGGTTAGTGGTTGTATTTATTTTGCCATGAGAAGAAAAACTTAGCTAAGCATCATGTAGAAGATGGAGAAGATTACAATAGAGAAGAAAGGAGACACATTTATATAAAATATCACCATCTTTTACATCAATCTCTTCTCTTTCTCTCTCTGAATCTCTCAGCCCTAATACATGATCTAAAAATGAAATGAAAATATAAAAGAAAGAAGAACACCTACACTACACTACACTAAAAGATAGAAAACCTAGCCTATTTTCAATCTGCTTGTGTTTCGGCCATACCATATATTATTTATAGGCAAAAAGAAGGTTCCAGAAGACGAGACGAGGCCACGTGTTGAAAATCGACGCGTGGGCCCACCCTAGGGCCGTGGAAACTTGGCCATAGCCGCGTTTTCGTGGCAATACCAGGGACCTGGGTCCTTGGTTTTGGTGCGTGGGTTCGTTTCGCTTCGGGAACCATCCAGATGTGCTCAGATTTAGTTATTTCTGTCCAGATTCTAGTCTGACGTGTGCAAGGGTCTAGATTCAATTTATCTTCTAGAAGCTCCCTTTCTTGGCCTCCAAGAAATGTGGATTTAGTTACCCAAAAATGAGTTTAATTAAGCTCTTATTACCCTGTTGCCCTTGGACTCTTAATTATCTGCAAATTATATCAAAACATAATTAGAAATGATATTTTATTCATAAATCAGTACGGAAATATGATATTATAATGCAGAATTGTAGACTAATCACACCCCCACACTTATCTTTTTGCTCATCCCGAGCAAAACAAAAAAGAAAACCTATACTATAAATGTTATTACACCACTTTCGCAGGTAACGCGATTGCATTAGCGTGTGCAACAAGCTGTTAAACTTCTATGTTTTCCCTAGAGGACGAGTTTTGTCTCCTGAGGGTTTTCAGCAGATTGCACCAACAAAATCCATAAAGAAAGAAGACAAATATTAGTATTTTGAAAATACATTTTGAAAGAGAGACAAGTTTTCAAAATATTTTTGCAAAAATATAAGCGATCTACGATCATAAGTCTACCGAAAATTATTCTTCTTAAACTTAGTTATATACAAGATCTTGTCTTCAATTAAAGTAAGAATTCAAAATTGGATTGAATATTTTATCCTTCATAAAACCTAGATAATCTGCACTTTGTGATAGTAAAATTTTTGGATTTCAACTCTAACCATCAAGCCATTTATTTAGATATATATTTTTTCTTTATCTTTTTTTTCTTTTCTTCTTTTTTTTTCTTCCCTTAGTTTTCTTAGGTTTCTAGTTCACCGGGTAGTGAGCCTTTAACCGATGACTCCCAGACCGGACGGTCTTAAGGCACAGATGAGAAAACATCTCTCGGGTTTAAGGGCTTGAGTAAATAAGGCCACAAAACTAAGAGGGATTATTTGTTCCTTATTACCACCTTTAAGCGTGAATAATCATGCTTCTTAAGGTATAGTTATCCAGCTTAATAAGTGATTTTTTTCTTTATATATTAATTATATATAATATATATTTTTATTTATTTTTGCTTTATGACATTTTAGGTCTTTGTTTCCATTCCAAAAATTGTGTTTGTGTGAAGTGCAAACTATTTAAGGCAAAAATTTAAGATAAAATTATCTCCCCAATCTTTTATACTTACCTATAATTTTAACAAGATCTATTATTTCGGCTAGGTTTATGATGCCATTATTTAAGGCTTCCTTAATTTCTAAGATCATCTTTAATTTTCTTAAAAATGGTTCAAAACTTTGTCTCTTGTTTCAAAAGTTTTTAAAAGAAAAGAAAATTCCTATACAAAGAAAAGTTCTATGAATATTCTAAAAGAAGTGTAAAAGAAAGAAAATCTAAAAACTCTACATTAGTAAACCCTCCCCCACACTCTCATGCATTATCCTCAATGCATCGAGATGTATGTATGCATGAAATAAATAGAGAGGAAAGAAAAATTACCTCAAGGTGGTGGTTCCGGTGGTGGTCTGATTGGTCCACGAAATACGGCCCAATCCAATTTGCGTGGAGTCTGGAGGAACCCACTAGAACCTTTATAATATAACCCACTAAAATGATGTATATATGAATGATTTTTATTATGAATTTCACCCTATCAAATTTCAAAATTTCAAAATAATTTCAGGGTCAATTTTATCAACACCCTTGTCCCCAAAATGGAGTATGAAAAGATGAAATGATTTATTTTGACTCAGAAAGTACAGGAACTACTACTGACTTAGGAATTTGACTTAAGTCAAGTAAAGGTTCTGGAGTCGTAATTGGTTCAGGAATCGGGTCCAAATCAAGAAGTTAAAATTTAAGTCCACATTCATTTCCCCATAATAGAATGTGACTCTCTAAGATGTGTGATTCAAGTTCAAGAATGACAGGTATGGGAACCAAACCTGACTCTAAAATGTAGCTCAAGTTGGGTAACAAACAGAAGTCAATATTGATTTAGGAATTTGATCTGGATCACAAATTTGAGGATCAAAGTCACATTCCTTATTGAGTTCAATTTCATAAAAATGAGAACTTGTCAATGAGACTTTCAAAGTATGAAATTGGTCAAGTTCAATATGATGATCATAAAAGATTGGTGATTTATTTTCATGATGGATAGGCACAGAATCCAACGTGAAATCGGGAAAAGCCTGAAATCAGTTAAAAACACCTCAGTCATTATTGAATCAGGAAGTGAAATTGAATTACCAACTTGAGGTTCAGGATCATATTCTTGCTCAAGTTTAATCTCAGGAAAAGGATAACTTGCCAAAATGTCAATGAGATTTTCAACATTTGAAGTTTGGTTAGGTTCAGATGGTTGTGGTGAATTGAATCTTGGTTCCCAAAATAACAAGAGTCTTGAGTCAAATCAATAGAGTTAGAGATATCTGAATTAGTCAAAGATTAATAAGAGAGAGTTTTGTCATTCCTATAAATGTTGACCAATTGACTCAATTGTATCTCCACCTATTGATAGACTGAGCAGAAAATTTTTGAAATTGTAGCGTGGACTCCTGCAAGATTTCTATACTCTTTTTTAGATGTGATGTTTCTTCAATTGGATGCTCTAGAAAGGTAGTGTAGGAATCTTGGTTTCCAAAACAACAAAAGTCTTGGGTCAAGTTGATTGAGTTAGAGATATCTGAAATGATCAAAGGTTGATAGAGAGTTTCCTAATTCTTATAAATGTTGACCAATTGACTCAATTGTGTTTCTAACCTATCGATAGGCTGAGAAGAAGATTTTTGAAATTATAGCGTGGACTCCTGCAAGATTTCTATACTCTTTTCTAGATATGATGTTTCTGCAAGTGGATGTTCTAGAAATGAAGTGTAGGAATCTTGGTTTTGGAAAGATTGTGAAGATTGTCAGTCCAACATGTTTTGAGATTGAAGCTCAGACTCACGAAAGCACTCCATACTCGTTTTCAGGGCTGGTTGGTCCATTTTGACTAGGTGAAACTGCGTATGAATCATGAAAATATTGTGGAATTGGTGAATTGAGATTCTTTTGTTGGGACTCAAGCATGACTTGTATGACTTCTATATTTTTTTCTAACTCAGATTTTTCTTCAATTGGTGGTTCTAGAAAAGGAGTATACGAAGAAAATTGGGGAATAGATATTGTGAAAATTATGAAAATTTGACTCGGGGGAGGTCAATCCCCATTGACTCTGTGAAGAGTTAAAATTATGTTGAAAATTATAGTCATAAGATTAGGGGTATGGGTTGTATTGATTCGAATAAGTCTAACCCGGTGTATTTAGTTGGTTCATATTGTAAACAGCCGGGTTGGATTTATCCGAATCAAATAAGGTCGGTGTGAAATATGGATTCATATTAGGATTGAAAGAATTATTGTTGTTGAATTCTATTTCACAAACAATCACAAACAACAAAGAAAAAGCAACAACAACAAAAAGAAAGAAAATCAAACCAAGTCTATACTTGGGTTGATCTAGACCTAGACGACTCCTAACTGGTTGATTACCCAGGGAGGTTGTTGTATGAATCTGACCACAAGCTAATCGATCAGGTAGGGACAATATACGGTGGGAAATATCCGTGCGTAAGCAACGGGCCTTAATTACATCAAACCACGATATCTTCGAGACTTAACCTCTTAATCTCCAACCTTAAACACCGATTTCACAAGAGTAAGATTCAAAATAAGTTCCACCCTTGGTCAATCTCTTAATGAGTCCGAGATGTCCCTTGGGGCCAACGTCTATCAAGTTTTATTAGGGCTTGGGTTGTGTGAATGAGGAGGTGATTTTTGGGCTAAGGAAGGGTGATGAAATCCTCACCTTAGCTTGTATTGGGTTATGCCCTTAATTTCAATTCGTGCAGTGTGCAATATAGACAAGAATATAACACAAAGCGAATAAATCACCCACGTGTTTGTCCTATGCTATATGCAATGTCATATGTATACCTCAGTCCAGATCACAACAACAAAACAAAATACAGTATATTGGAATTGAATTGGCACGTGCCTAAATGCAAATGTCTAAACCATTTTAAAAGCGTCCAAATACCGTTTTTTAGGTCTTTAATTTATTACAGTGTGTAGGCAATTAAAGTAGAAAATTGGCAGCAGAATATAACAATATATGCAACTTGCAAAGTCCCTGCAAAAGACAAAGTACAAATGCCACAAATTTGCCACATTTTCGCGGCAAAGTTTTGGAAGCAAGATTTCTGTTTTTTAGAGCAGGGAAAGACAAGTAAGACTAAATTTCTGCAATGTAAAAAATCTGTTAAAATTGCCCTGCACACCAAAACAGAGAAGAAAATGTTAACAAAAACGTGAGTTTAAACCATTCTCATCCCGGCAACGACGCCAAAAATTTGATCGAAGCGAAACAAGAACTCTTAAAATGTGTATTTATGAAATCAATGAATTATGCGTGTGCTAATGTTCCCTCGATACTTCTGTTAAAGCATTGGATCAACGGGTCAAATCCACAGGGATGGAAGGTGATAGAAGTATTAACAGTTTTTATGCACGTCAGTTGTTAACAGTTCTTCTTTGTTAAAGAATAGAAAAAAGAAAATAAAAAAAAAATTCAGAAGTGATAGGTAGAGAAGGCGATGAAACAGCAATGTAAAAACAAAAGAGAAGTGGTTTGAAAACAAAAGAAGATGGAACAAAGATGAACTAAGAAGTTGGTGAAAACAAAAATGATAAAAGGGTTTTGGAAATAGTTTTTAAACAAAGTAACAAGAAGGAAAAGAATTATAAAAGAAAAACTCATGGCTACTAACTACTAATTGCTTCACTAACGATGTTAACCTCTCAGTGATAGTTGCCTCACATGGATCCTTGGTCATCACTAGTCCTTGGCTTCAAGAGACGATACAAAGTATGGCTCATAAGATTGTTCATCAACATTCAAACAACACATCTATACCATACAACAAGTTGCAAGGTACTATTAGATCATCAAACCGGTTAGAGGTGAGCATGAAATAAAGAAGACATTGCAAGTTCGCAAGTTAGTGGGTTAGATGTTAGGATTGTTAGAATGTTAGAATCAAGAGCAAGGCCTTGTAGAGGCTACTAGATTCATGTGGATTATCAAGTAAGTGGTTAGATGGTTAGATGGTTAGTGTTAGATTTTCATGAGAAGAAAAACTTAGCTAAGCATCATGTAGAAAATGGAGAAGATTACAATGGAGAAGAAAAGAGACATCTTTACATAGATTGTCACCATCTATTACATCAATCCTCTCTTTCTCTCTCTGAATCTCTCAGCCCTAATATATGATCTAAAAATGAAATGAAAATACAAAGAAAAGAAAAGAACACCAACACTACACTACACTAAAAGATAGAAAACCTAGCATATTTTCAATCTGTTTGCGTTTCGGCCAAACCCTGCAGTATTTATAGGCAAAAGGAGGTTCCAGAAGACGAGACGAGACTACGCATCGAAAATCGACACTGACCCACCACAGGGCCGCAAAAACGCGGCCATAGCCGCATTTCCACGGTAATACCAGGGACCTGGGTCCCTGGTTTTGGTGCGTGGGTTCGTTTCGCTTCAGGGACCATCCAAATGTGCTCAGATTCTGTTATATCTGTCCAGATTCTCGTCTGACGTGCGCAAGGGTCTAGATTTAATGTATCTTCTTGAAGCTCCTTGCTTGGCATCCAAGAAACACAATTAGAAATGATATTTTATTCATAAATCGGTAGGAAAATACGATGTTATAATGCAGAATTATAGACTAATCAAGTACCAAGTAAAGCGTGTTTCAAAAATAATATAGAAGTGCATCAATTAAGTTTGATGCATGTGACTCAGGGGCCTATGGATCGAAAAGTATCACGTGAAAATCTATGTATTTGTCAAATCGAGCTGCTTTTTTCATGGAAAATGAGCATGTAAGCTCTGCTCCTACCTCTTTTCACGCGCTTTCTCGCCATTGCGCAATGGAAACCTCAGGGAGAAAAAATGGTGGGCCATATGCACTCTTTGTGGCCCCACTACCTTTTTCGATTTTTTTTTCTTTTTTCGCAGGCAAACATCAACACGAAAAAGACTGTGATGCATGTGACAGATTTCCACACCGCGTTTTCGGGGTAACAAACAGCCTCTCAAATTCACATGCAATATCATTAGACAATGCCTCAAGTCTATGATGCACACATCTGGTAGTTACTTGTGGAGGCTTATTGTAATCCATGTGAGCGACACTATTATGCAATAATTCGAGTTCATAACTTATTTTAGTATTTGAAAAATAATGAGGGAGGAAATGGATATTTATTTCATGCTCCATTAATTAATAGGCAATGAACACGAGATTAGCAGTCTGTATTAATGACTCTTAGAAGAGTACCCTTAGGCATCGACATAACCCATTCAGCAATACCCTTTCACAGCTCAAATTGGGATTGAAAATCTAAACTTTGTATATTTTCACCACTTATTTTAAGAAAATTATCTTAAAGTTTATCTCATATTCTTTTGGACTATTTTTCGTTCATCTCTAATAACTCTTATTACTTTTTTCTCATATTTAATAATACTCAAAACTTTTATTTTTTTTCCCTCAATATACTAACTCTTAAAAAAATATCAATCTCCAAACATTTTCATGTTTCGGTGATTTTTTAAATTTGCATATTTACGTATCCGTATGACTGTATTGTATCAAGTGTCAAAGATATCAGTGACAAAAAGTTACTCACGTGAAACATGTGATCAATGTGAAAAAAACCCTCAAGAAATCAAGCAGATCCTAAAATCTCTCCATGAAGATAGGAACACATGGGACTCATGCACCATATGTTTCTCATTCTCTCTCTCTCAATCAATGTTTCCTATTATTTCTCCTAAATCAGTGTAAACATGTGATCAATATGTGTATATATATACAATCAAGAACAATAGCTAGTGATATGTTGTCATTACACAAATAATTATACTTCTCATTCTTCTTTATCTTGGTATCAGAGCCACTCCTATACCATGTCGAGTATCCCATCTTCGTATTCAACTTCCCTCACCTCCATCCAAACACCAGCTTCCATGGTTACTTTCAATCCAAACATCACTCACTTTCTAAATGTCAAACTCGACAAGGGAAACTATTTACTATGGCGTTTTTAGTTCCTTCCTCTTCTCAAACTCCATGTTCTTGAAGGCCTCGTCGACGGAACCTCTCCGTGCCCATCCAGTTTCTTTCTTCTACCGAGAAGGATGCTTAGCCACTTCAATTCGGAGTACACCCGCTGGATCAAACTTAATCATATGCTCTTATACTGGCTTATCTCCTCACTCACCGAAGCTGTTCTTGCTCATGTCGTCAGGCTCACCACATCTCGTGATGTGTGGTGCTCTCTGGAGTGAATCTTTGTGTCACCCTCTAGAGCTTGGTTGCAGCAACACAAATATCAGCTGCACATTGTTAAGATGGGCTCCTTTTTATGTCAGAGTACATCCAGTCTGTCAAGTCCATCATGGACAACCTGACGGCAGTAGCTAATCCAGTCACCGACTCCAACCTCGTCTCTACCTTGCTCAGTGGTCTGTCTCCCGAGTACGACTCGTTCGTCACTTCAGTCAACACACGAGTTGACCCTGTACTGTCAGAAGAACTCATCGGCCTCATGCTTAGCTAGGAGATTTATCGTGGGCGTGCTATCACTGCACCAGACTCCATCGCCCTCATCTTCCCTTCTCTTGCAGTTTATATTTTCTCCCGCACCCCAAGCTACCACTCGGCTCCATCTTCTTTTCGTGGTCGCGGATGTGGATGAGACAGGGAGCGTGGTCATGATCATGGACTTCCTTCCCACCACCACATCACTATGCCGGCGACCAACCTCAATGTTAGAGCTGCAATCGTTTTGGCCATTATGCTAATCAGTGCTACAATCGTTATAATGGTCCTTCTCCTTCGGCTAGCCCAACTGCTCTTCTCCACTCTTATGAGAATAATCCAGCCAATCCCAACTGGTATGTTGACTCTGAAGCCACTCATCACCTAATGGCTGATATGGCAAATATGGCATTTCACTCAGAATATAAGGACCCGACAGAGTTCGCATGGGTAATGGGACATGTTTACCTATCCGTTCTACTGGTACTTCTTTATTGTGTTCTCTTGCGTCTTCTTTTGTCTTGAAAAATCTTTTACATATTCCTAGCATCACCAAAAATCTTCTATCTGTTAGTTAATTTGCTGCTCATAATAAAGTCTTTCTTGAATTCTATCTGGACTCTTGTCAAGGATCTCTCCACTTGAAAAACTCTGTTCCGGGACAACTTAAGGATGGACTATATGTCTTCTCCCTGGGGAACCATAGCTTCAACGCTTCTCTCTAGGCTCTTCTCGGTGAGCGTGCATCTTCCTCCGTCTGGCATGAGCGCCTAGGTTATCCCTCCACTAGAGTTGTCTCCATTATTTTATCTCAGCATCAGCTTTCTTTCTTCACTGACCGTACTGGTACCCCCTCTCTGTATCCCTTGTCAGTAAGGAAAAAATCACCGTCTCCCTTTTTCACCATCTTCCACGATTACTACTGCACTTTTAGAACTTATTCACTCTGATCTACGGGGTCTGTCTCCTGTGTCCGCTGTAAGTGGTCATCGCTATTATATTAGCTTTGTAGATCACTACAATAAGTACGTTGCTTTTATCTTTTAATTAATAAAAGTGATAATTTCTCCATTTTTTTTAGTTCAAATTCATGTAGAAAAATTTCTTGGGCGTTCCATTAAAGCACTCCAAACTGATAGTGGTGGTGAGTACATCAAATTTAAACCTTACTTGTCTTCTCAAGTATTGCTCATTACATATCCTGTCCACACACTAGTGCCCAAACGACACTGCAGAGAGAAAGCACCGCCACTTTGTCGAGACCGGTCTCACTGTTCTAGCCCGATTAAATGTTCCATTTCATTATTAGCCTTATGCTTTCCAAACTACCTCATTTCTCATCAATAGAATGCCCATCCCCATCCTCCACAATCCTCTCCCTATCAGAAATTATTTTATAAAGCACCTGATTATCTTTCCTTACGAATTTTGGTTGTGCTTACTATTATCATCTGCGTCCATACCATATACATAAGTTTGATTTTCGTTCCAGTCAAGGTGTCTTCTTAGGTTACTCGGTTTCACATAAAGATTATCAATGCCTACATGTCCCTTCTGGTAATATTTATATCTCCCGGGATGTTATATTTGGTGAGTCCTCCTTTCCTTTCTAGTCCCCTCTGTCCTCTCTTTCACCACCTGCTCCCACGCCCTCACCACTGATCCCCATCTCTACGTCTCTATTACCTTCCATTGTTCCAGTCTCAACTTTGTATGACCCGGAAAAGGAGAAGACAAGAATTGCAGTAAAAGTTTTCCTTGAATCAAATGAAAAGGATTACAATAAAAACTGTTCCTTCTGGTTACAAGAGAGGGAGAATATTGAATCTTGAATCCCCCTTTTGTTTAAGGCTGGGTTCTTCGTGTGGCGGTGGAGAGTGAATCTTGTTCTCCGTTGACCAGATGACCGTCCTTCAGGGATCTCCTCTTCGGCCGGTAGAAAGAGTGACACAGCTCTGTCTACCAAAACTCTAAAAGAGAAGGTAGGCGAAAGCTAGCTCGTACGCAGCGAACTTGCTGAAGAGTTGATCTGCTTCTTTTCTCTCTGTGTCGCCCTCTGTCTCTCTTCGTCCGATTGATTCTCTGATCTCCTCTCTCCCTCCCTTTCTTCATAGCAAACAGGGCTATTTATAGAGGTACCAGGGGTGAACGTGCCCCCTAAAAACGCTCCACAATGAGGGCCAACTTCCCCGCTACATGGGCGGTAACTAACCCACGTGCCTGCTAAAGACACGCCACGATGGGGGCTGATTTCCCTTACGTGTAGGCAGTGATTGGTCCCTTAACCAAGGCGGTTATAACTGAGACGCGGGTGTCAGGCCGACGCGCCTTGATGCTGAGACGCGGGTGTCGAGCCAACGCGCCTTGATGCTGAGACGCGGGCGTCGAGCCAACGCGCCTTGATGCTGAGACGCGGGTGTCGAGCCAACGCGCCTTGATGCTGAGACGCGGGTGTTAGTCCCTCGCGTCTAGAGCTTGAAACTTTGCTTTTCAATGGCTTGTCCTCCAGTAACTTTTGGACAGCCTACAGAACCCCCCTCCAAAGTTTTCGATATTCCGCAGTTAACTGGGACAGATTTCGAAATACTTTGGATTTTAGCTGTATTTGCTTTCATGACTGGACTGTTAGTGCTCCGGGTTTGATTTTATCTGGAGTTGGTCTTCGTGAGTGTACTGTTTGAACTCCTTGAAGCCACCAGAATTGATCATGCTGAGTGTCTAGATGCACAGTCTAAACCTCCCCGATTGCTTTTAGTCTGTCACGGGTGTGCTTTAAGCCAGGAGTGGTTGGTCGTCTGCTTGCGTCAGTGTACTGTTGAACTGATTTTACAGAAGTAGGAGGCCGAACGCAGGTTCTTTTCGAAAAGCCGAGATGGTACTGCTTTAAAGACGTGATTTCTGTAGGGTGCGTCCTTTGGCAATGGAAACGCGCCCGATCTTCCATGAGGCAGACACAATGTTGGGCCCGCTGGGTCGGACGCGGACTTCGTAGAGAGACGCGACCTTCCGAATGCATTTATGGAGATGCTGACGGGGCATGTCCATCGAAGAGGTGCGTCCCTTGGGTGCGAATCTGTGCCGTGTCATGATTACGCCGCCAGCTGGCCTGGGGAACCGGCAGGATTTCACCTTTTGGCGCGCGGACTTCTCGGTTCATTAACTGAACCGCGCCACATGTCAAATGATGACTCGCTGCGGAGTTGTGACGCATGATCTTCGCGATGATTTGTTCCACGCGTCATGTGATGATTCGCTACAGCTTTTGTCGGGCCACACGCCGCGTATCTTCGCGAATCCTTGTGCCTATAAAAGGCAACAGTCAGAGAGACATCTTTTCTTCTCCGAACGCACTTGCTCAAGAAAGAGAGTTCTCTTCTTCCTCTGTTGAACTGTTCATCTCCATTACTGGACTTTTGAACTATTCATCTTCTTTTACTGGAATTAAAGATGGCACCCAAGACCAAGCCAACCGCCTCTTCTTCACGGGCGACTGTCGCCGAGGTCCAGAGGGGCGCTTCCTCTGCGCAGGATGTCGCTTTCCCAGGTATAATGCCTTTTAGGCGTGGATTTCGCCATTAACGGAAGCTCATAGAACCCTAAGAATCCTTAACACAAAATATAACTCGTGTTTGATTCTCAGACGCGGTCTCAGACGCAGTCTTTGAGTTGATAACCGAGGCGCGGGTTTGGACCCTCGCGCCATTGGTCTTGCATTTCGGATTCTTCACTTAGAATATTTCTAATTGTGAAGGGTTCAGACGCGGACTTGGTTTGCAGAACGCGGATTTGATCCTTGCTTTCTGTTTCATCAGCTGCCGATTTTGATGAATCTGGCACCTGAGTCCAAGCAATTAGAAATCTGGGGTGTGAAAGGAAGGGAGTTACCCTCCTTAACTTCTGGCGGTTGTGGTGATGGAAGGGTTAAGTGGATAACTCCCTTCTTTTCGCACCCCAGAAGTGACATCAAGGATATTCCATGACCTTCTGGTGGTGGAGACGCGGATCCTGTAGGTCTGGACGCGGGTTTGATAATTCCTGCGTCCAGTATCTCTTCTGCGTTTGGACGCGGTTTCGCAGGTCTGGACGCGGATTTGATAATTCCTGCGTCCAGTATCTCTTCTGCGTCTGGGTTATGAACACTTAGCATTTTTGCTTCTAATAAAGTATCTAACTAAGTGTCCTTTTCTTTTGCAGTGCCCCATCCTTCTGCCTCACTCGCCAAGACGCGCCACTTTGGACATGTAGGTGGTGCTGACCGGGACTTGACCTTTGTGCTACGAAGGACTGTCCCTGTGACTGCTGACCAGTCGCAGGATCGCAGGGAGAGGCTCTCTAATGTTGACATGAGAACTCTTCGGATACTTATGACCGATGCAGCATTCACAACGGATGCTCACGTCAAGCTGGAGAAGCCTGCCTTCTTCTTCGGAGATCGTATCAACGATGGCGGCTATCGTGTGTATGACGGAACTTATAAATGGCTCCGTCAGATAAAGGTGGAAGATTCTTTCTTCCAGACATGGAGAGGATGTTCCCGCTGTCCTACTTCCAGCACATGTCCGTCCCTCGGAAGATGGAATGGGACATTTCTCGATACGTCCCTGAGATTACTCTCGGTGATTTGGGTTCCCATAAAGTACACCGTCATGATAGCCATGACAGGTCGGTTCTCGGCCTATTCCCTAGGTCGCGCAAATCTGAGGTTCCGGTTGGAGAGATACCACAACTTGGCACTACCTTCCTCAACGCGTTCATGGAAGCGGAGGGTGATTATCCGGTCGGTTCCGTTCGCCCGGGTGGGTCCATTCCACGGAGAACTACTGGTGGGGCAGGATGGTGGGTTTCGTCCTCACCGATCTTGGGATCTGCTAAAGCGTGTGGGACTGTACCCGGCGGTCAGGGCCGTACAGTGGGGTATCCCACCAGGCTCTCATAACTTTTTCGGGATCCTGGAGCGCTACAATCCTCTGACGGGGACATTCTTTACCCCGGTCGGAGAGATGGGCCTTGCACTGCACGAGCTACATGAGGTCTCGGGGCTGGCAACAGGGGACATTCCCTATGAGGAATATGTCCCGACCACTGAGGAGCTCCACCTCTTGAAGAAAGAGTTTCCTCGGGTGTACGAGACTTACTGGGAAGTGATGTGTCACTTCCACATTTGCGGTCAGATAACCGCCTGGAGGTCGCAGGGAGTCAAGCAACTGTCTTGGGCCAGTTACTTATTCAACGATGTCAATAATAAAGACAATCCGATAACCCGACTGGCTCCCAGTTCCGACAGGGAGATTGAAGACAGGATCGACAAGGCTTCTGAAGGCTTCTACACCACGGTTTCGAACGAGGACGGTTTCGACCCTGACCTGATTTTTGAAAGCTTCCACCATCAAGCCCGGACCCCTATCTCCGATAGGGCACTGTTGGCAGGCTTCTTGATGCTGTGGCTGAAGCGTTGTGTGGTGCCCACGCTGCCACATGAAGCTATTGTTGCTGACGTGGTGTACCCGGCGGTGCTCCTGGCTCATGGCAACCCTATAGCCCTTCTCCCGGCCGTGGCGGCTGGCATTCAGAGCGGGTTGCGGGCGCTAACCAAGAGTTTCTGCGAGGCGCCGAAAACTGTCGACTCCCACGGCAAGCCGTATGTTGACTCAGAGGGGAATCCGACGGTGAAGCGCCCCAACCCTCGGATCGAGCTGCCTTATACGTACCTCATGGCTTGGTACGTGATGCACTGCCCTTCTCTGATGACGGCGGTGCGTTGGAGGGAGAGTTCCGTTCCTTTTGTACAGCGGTTGGAGGATTCGAGCTGGCGTGATCTTTATATATATTACGTCCGGAAGCGACTTTTTAGATTCTGCGAATTACCAGCTCAATCGCTGCTTCCCCGAGATCTCTGGTGCATCTTTTGGGGATCTATTTACTGATTCCGCGGGCCCAGATGGCTTCACGAGGTTGTCCGTGGGAGTCTTCTAGTGGTTGATCAATATTCGGCCCGGATATGTGCTTTTCGGGCAAGGGACTTCATGCACCATCGAGCCGTACATGCCGAATCGTTTCGCTCGACAGTTCGGCTACGATCAACTCTACGTCGGGAATCCCAATGCTCGACTCGCCTTCGAAGGGAACTTGTTCGAAGGTGCTCGGACTTGGTACTACAGTGTGGCCGGAGGGACGGGAGCAACTTTCCGTCTACCTATCGAGAGGTCCAAGTGCCGTATGAGCTTCAGCTTCTGCACTTGGTATTTCCAAGCCATCCAGACATCAGACTTTGTTCCGGCGTCTTCATGTATTGAGAGCATCAATGCAAATCTCGAGGCAAGGTCAGAGTCTGGTAAACACTCGAAACTCACCGACCAGTACCTGAAGGCCCAGAAGGAGGTCGGGAGAAGATCGGGAAGGGAGCCACGAGCAATAAGGGCGGAGCCGCGACCAACAAGGGAGGAGCCGCAAGCAGCAAGGGCGGAGCCACGAGCAACAAAGACTCGACAGGCGGTAAGCAAGCGTCGTCAACGCTCTGCTTCAACTGCTGAACCTGCTCCCAAGAAGGTTCGGAGAGACTTGACAACCGAAGTCTCCCGATCCGAAGACATCCCTGCTGTCGTTGAGGTACCGAGGGAAGAAGATATAGCTGAAGAGGATGTTCATTTAGTCCGTGCCCCTAGGTCGAGCAGCAGAGACCGTAGGTCTGCGGAGGAAAGGGAGCTCGTTGACAGAGCCACCACCGCTGACGAGGATGAGCAGCTAGAGGTCGACATCATGAGTGGAGGAGATGTCGATATTCCGGGGATTTCAGTTCAACCCGGGTTTTTACTTGCTCATGAAGGGAGAGATGAGGAACAACAATCTGGGTCGCCTTGTGTCTTCATCTCCAGTCCTCGGGCAGTTGACCCCAGTCCTACCACTGGGGTAATTGGTGGCAAGGCTCCGGCTGCAGAAGTCTCGCGCGTGGCTCTATCGTCTTCCTCACTCTCAGGGGAAAGCGATTTTGAAGACGAGGTCGACTACGGCGATGAACCCGCTCTTCCTGATCCGAGTAAGTTCTCCCACATCTCAGAGGAAGAAATATACGGGGGTGAGCCATCAACGGTATCACAGCTGGCGATTATTCCCGCTGAAGGTACTCTTTTCACCTTTTGACCTAATTTCCCTTTTCATTTTGAAGAGGATGTTTTAACATTCTTCTTTTATGCTGCAGGGTTGGCCGGGGACATTGAAGCTGTAATCTCCTCGCATATCGAAGAGACGGTAAAAGAGCTGACCCAGTCCGAAGGAGTCGAGGCTTCAGTTGCCGAGATAACTCCAGAGAGGGCAACTACTGAAATTGGGGAGCCTTCCATTTTGCCGGAAGAGGAGGCAACCCCTAAGGCTGGGGAAGAACCCACTCTGCAGGGTGAAGAGGTTACTATTGAAGCCAGGGAGACTTCCACTCCGCAGGATTCGCCCAAGGATTCGACATCTCTGGACCTCCCAGATGGTAAGGAAGTTCTGATATTTTAAATGTTTCGCTTTTCTCCTTTGTGGCTAATGTCGCGATAACTTGCAGAGGGAACTGAGGGGGCTCAGGTGGAGAGTCCGACGGTCGGTACCCTTCCAAAAGGCCACAAAGCTCAGGTCTCGGTTGAAGCTTCTGAGGAGGTTGCGCTTACTACTCCATCATTAGCTGTGGAGGTTCCTGCAGAGATAACACCTCCGGAAGCGCCAGTGGCCAGTCTCGCTCTTGCCGTATCGACGGTCAGCACGACTCTCGCGCAAAAAGAGCCGGCTTGCACCCCTTTCCTCATGATAGAAAGGGGGTCGGGAGTACCTCGGGTGATGATACCATGGATTTCCTGACACGCAAAACGGTGCAGCAGTTCCTTGACGCGATGCGATCGTGCATCGATTTTATCCTGTCTGGACGTAGCTCTTTTGACTTTGCCCGGACGTTTCTTGGAAACATGGCCGGTAACATCGAATTAACCGGAGGCTCCTCGCTTGCCAAGTCGTGTCTGCTGTTGGTGGAGCGATTGGGAAGTGACCTGAAAGAGCTGAAGTCTTTGGACAATGTTAGTTCTTCTCAAGAAGCCCAGGTCATCTTGACTAGGCTCCTAGCCACCCAGGAACAAGAGCGACAGGAGGTGGAAGCACAAGTTGCTGAAGAGGTCCGCAATCTCGAGCGTTCCCAAGCTGAATGTCAGAAACTGGCTGACGATTCAATGGAATCCGAGTTCATCCGGCAAAACGCAGAGCTCGCCATTACCAATGCTCGGTCTGCCATCGCTAAGGCGGAAGCCATGATCGCGGATAATGAGAGGACGCTTGCCACCGTCCGGAAGAGGCTGGAGGAGCAACAAGCTGCGAAGGCACGAGCTGAAGAAAGCCAGACCATTCATTCCTCCAGGTTGGAATCTCTGCGAGCACAGCTGGCTGCAAAACCCTTTTTATCTGAAGAGGAGCTGCGGGTCCAAGCCATGATGGAGGCTGAGAAGGCACGTCAGCACGAGATGCATCGTCTCAGGGAGCGTATCCATTCTTTGCCGGATCAAGACTTTTAGCCTTTTCCCCTTCTTCCCTTTTTTTTGTAAGAAGAGGACACTCTATTAGAGTGTTTGTATCCACTTTTACTATTTTTGATATAATAAAAGTTTTTGAAGTTTTTGTTCCATCTTCTTTGTTTAGCTGTGGATGAATTCAACTCCCTGATAACTGGCTGTGAATACTGAACTTAGGTAAGACTAAGTTCTTTCAATGAGACGCGGCGTCGACTCTAAGTCTTCTTGATGAGACGCGGCATTGATCCATAGAGTGAGACGCGGTCATCCGTCCATAGGAGCTTAGATAGAACTAAGTCCTTTTGATGAGACGCGGCGTCAATCACAGGGTGAGACGCGGTCATCATTCCATAGGAACTTAGATTTCACTAAGTCCTTTTGATGAGACGCAACGTCAATCACAGAGTGAAACGCGAATTTGTCTTGCTGAGAAAGACGCAGATAGAGCAAACGCGAGGGACGCAGCATTGTTTGCTGAAGGGACGCGACGCAGGCATTCTTCTGAAACGCGGGTGGATGTCTTTCAATCTGAGAAAGGAGACGCGGTTCTTTGGACGCGACTTTCCTATCTGCGTTTAATGCAGCCTGACTTAAAAGATTTTAGGAGATTTTTGACCGTCAAGTCTTCGCTGACGATTGAACGTCAAGTCTTCGCTGACGATTGGGAAACCGGGTCATCCGTTGTTTCCCGAAGCAGTTGTCCACGCGTCGGTTTTCCATTGGACTTGGGCGTTAATGCCCTTTAATGCAAAACCGGCGCTGACGGTTTGAGATTAGCGCCTGCGATGCTTCCCGAAGCGACGTTCCACGCGTCAGCCTCCCATTGGGCTTTGACGGTCGTGCGATCATTAAGGCCGGCGGTTTTAATTAATGAACCATTAATGATCGTTATCAGGAGTTGCCTATAAATAGGACTCACCCCCTCTCTTTAACAACGGCTGCTTAGACCGTGCTCTGTTTGAGAACGAGTACTCTGAGGGACTCTGCCTTCTCCCTTCAAGGACCCTATCAGGGGTTTGCCTCCATGGATGAAGGTGCCTCTGTGGATGAAGATAACCCAGAGCTTTCATGTTTCTGTTTGGTCTCTTCAATGGATTACCACTGTCAAGTGATTTCAATGGCAGGAAGCGTCTCTTTGAGCACTTTTTACGTCCGCGTCTCAACGCAGATAGTTCAACTCTTAACAGAGGCTTCTGCGGGTATGCCATGCCCACTTACCATGACATTTTAGATCCAACCAAGTTTGAATTTCAGTATACCCCTTAAAGAGATATCATCTGGGCCTTCTTGTGAAGTCGTGGTTGGTGCATTCCTTCTGGAATTTGCGCCGCCGACTTAAACTTCCTTGGACGCGAGTACAGAAGTCTTTGGTACTTGGCCGCGGCTTTACTCATGAAGCTCGCGTTTTAAGGCCACTGACTTGGATGAATTCCAACTCGGGTTAAAGGCTTCAGACCCGAATCTTGCAACTCCTGTTCCTCCAATAGAGAGATGACAGTTTTCGGCGTCTGATTCTCTGCGCACCTTGTATCTTAGACGCGGACGTGGAGTTAAGTCGCGTTTGCATTCTGTGTGTATCACAGTCTCGCTCGCGTCTGTTTTTATTGTCGCAGGACTCTGGCTCGCTGCGCGGATCATTCCCGCGTCTGCGGCCTTTGAAAATAGCCGCGTCTGTGACTTAGTTTTCTTCTGTTGAAGTGTACTAAGCTCTGAATTGTCTGATTCCCTGTTTGCTTTTTTGCAGGTAGGCTTGGTCATTCTTCTTCATGTTCGCTAAGTCCGTGGGAGAATATATCGGACGGCGAACTTGTTCGATGTTCGTCCACAAGGGAATATATTATGGTCCTCGTCGTCCACAAGGGAATATATTATGTCCCTGACGAGGAATCGACTCTCGCCAAGGTCTCTTCAGATCCACTGCACCAATCATGCCTGCTGGCAAGAGATGGTCAGGGTAAGTATGGCGGCGAGGAGGTTACGGTGGACACGGCGGCAGATAGGATCCTCTTCCTCTCCCATTCTAGAGGTGACATCGAGGACTTTCCATGTCTGCTGGATGGCCTGCTGGGGAAAGAGATGCTCATGAACGAAGGGTTGCAGGACTTTCTGCTGCCACCGGACCTCAAGAACACCATTGCTCTTAGCTTAGTTAGTTAGGGCTCTTTCGATGTTTACATCATGCACCATCCTGTACTTGGAATCAGATGCGGCTTCAAGGAGTGAGTGCAACCTCTGAGAGAGAGAGGGACTTCTTTGTACTCCTTAATTGTAACACTCCATCTTATTGTAAGAGAGCGTTTTGACTGTAACACTCAATCTTATTGTATAAGAGAGCGTTTTGTACCATTTTCATATGTTTGAAAATAAATAAAAGTGACACTTTCTTTTTGCTTCTTTCGTTGTCTTGAACTTTTTGTCTTAGACTCATAGAAGCAAAGAATTTTTGACTTTGTCAAAATTATGATGGTAATTTTAATAAGTCAAACTTTGTGGAGAAAGATCCTATTTCAGGAACTCTCATGATACTGTCAGAGGTGTAATATTAACTTGACAGAGATGAAATTTTTGATGGACCTATCACTTTATAAGAGAAAGTGACAAGTAGAATTGGTACCCCCAGGGAGGGTGAACTTTTATCAAGTGTTTGGGATTAACTTGATTGAGCTCAACTGGGGATTTGATGGAAACACTGTTGATGGTGTAGTATTAACCTAACAATATTTTTAGGTAGACTTGTTATTCTGTTGAAGAGAATAACAAGTGGGACTAGACTCGTGGGGAATCTAGGAAAGTTTGTTACCGTCAGAGGTGTGATATTAACTTAACGGGTTGGAAGTGGTCTTGTCAGAAGTGTAATGTTAACTTGATAAGGATGTGAGTCAGAGGTGTGATATTAACTTAACTCAGAAGTGTCACTGTCATAGGTGTAATGTTTAACTTGACAGTGAGGGTAATGCTAGAGGTGTAATGTTGAACTTAGCATTGGTCATCTCGGCTCGCATAAGGAAGTCCGAGGGAAAGTCATGGCCATAGGTGTATTGTTGAACTTAGCAATGACTTGGATGCTAGAGGTGTGGTGTTAACTTAGCATCATCCATTTCAGCTTCGGTGTGGAAGTCTGAAGAAAAGTGACTGTCAGAGGTGTAATATTAAACCTGGCAGAAACTTGATTACTGTTTAGAGGTGTGGTGTTAAACTTTAACAGTAATTTGTCAGAGGTGTGATATTAACTTGACAAAGATTGACTCATGATAAGAGTAATTTGAGGACCTGTCATTCTATTGGTGAGAATTGACAAGTGAAAATTTTGAAGTGCCAGAGGTGTAGTGTTAACTTGGCAAATTTGAAAATTTGATACTCCGTGTAGAGTTGACAAGCAAAATTTGTACTCGACAAGGAATATTGAAAAGTTTCCATTACCAGAGGTATAGTGTTAACTTAGTAATGGTCGTATTTTGTAGACCTACCATTCTGTGGATGAGAATTGGTAGGGGATTTTGGAGGAAAGAGTGGAGCCAAGTCCACTTTAGGATTTTTAGCAAACCCTCAGCTATCAACGGATTTGAGGTGCCTTTACCAACTACCGTTTGAGTTGGGCTAGCCATGCTATTCCCCTCAGCATGATGAGTTGTCGAAGACTTATGTTGGACTTAAAGGCCAACATTTTCCTCTATCCTTAGCCGTGGAGGCGTCGGATCAAATGGGAACGTGTCCCTTAGGATTTTTAGCAAATCCTCAGCTGTCAACGGGTTTGAAGTGCCTTTACCAACTACCGTTTGAGTTGGGCTAGCCATGCTATTCCCCTCAGCATGATGAGTTGTCGAAGACTTATGTTGGACTTAGAAGCCAACATTTTCTTCTATCCTTAGCCGTCGGGGGCGTCGGATATTAATGAAGAAGCTCTTCTTGTTTTGATCAGAGGTGTATTTTTAACTTGATCAGCGGAAGAATACCATCTAAGGATAGTATTTCTTCAGGAACCTGCCATTGATCGGCATCATGAGTGTATCGCCATTCGAGGTTATGAGGCAATATGACCCATTTGAGTAGACTGACTCTACTACAAATGGTCCTTCCCATTTGGGTTAGAATTTTCCTTTTGTCTTGTGCGTCATTACCATGGGTCTTCTGACGGCTAAGACAAGATCGCCTTTCTTGAAAGTTCGCACTTTAACTTTCTTGTTGAAGGCTCTGGTAATTCGAGCTTGGTAGAGCTCGATTTGCTGTTGGGCCTGCAGACGTTTATCATCTAAGGCCTCCAGTTCTTGGAGTCGCTGTCGATGCTTCTCCTCTGTTGTCATCTCCGCTGTCAAGGCGACGCGTAGAGATGGAATTTGGATCTCTAGTGGGAGCACGGCTTCACACCCATAGACCAAAGAAAATGGCGTAGCTTTAGTTGGGTTCGCACAGTTGTGCGGTAAGCCCATAAGCATTCACCCAACTTGTCGTCCCAGTCTCGTTGACTTTTCGAGACGAACTTTTTGAGAAGCTTGCCAATAGTCTTGTTGAAAGCTTCTGCGAGGCCATTAGCGGCAGGATAGTATGCCGTTGAGGACACACTCTGGATTCTGAACTTAGCGCAGAATCTCTGGAAAGCCTGGCTAAGGAACTGAGGCCCATTGTCATGGACAATTCGCCGAGGTACACCGAAACGGTAAATAACGTGGTGTTTCACGAACTTGATCACGTTCGACGACTTGACTTCCTTCAAGGGAATGGCTTCGGCCCATTTGGAGAAATAATCGGTTATTGCCAAAATGAACCGATGTCCTTTTGATGATGGTGGGCTGATAGGGCCAACCACATCCATCCCCCACATTTCAAATGGCCAGGTAGAGGCCGTAGAGTGGAGGTACCCTGGTGCTTGATGGATGAAATCGCCGTGCACTTGGCAGGCGTGACATCTCTTGGCATAAGTGACGGCATCGGCAATCATCTTGGGCCAGTAGTAACCCAATCTTTGGAGTCGATGTGCCAGTTTTGGGCCAGGTTGATGGGCTCCACACATACCGTCATGGGCTTCCCTCAATATCTCTTGGGCTTCTTTTGGTGAGAGGCACCGGAGTAAGATCCCGTCATGCGATCGACGATACAATGTTCGCGTAATCGCATTATAATAGAATTTGGGGGCTTTCCTTCGAATGGCAGCCGCCTCTTTGGTGTCTTCAGGCAGGATGTCGTATAAGACGTAGTCGATATAGGGGAATCGCCAGTCTTTAGGCTCTGGACCGGTTGATGCTTCAAGTGCTTCTTCGCGGTGACGACCTCCCGTTGACTCCTGATAGTCTTCGAGAGCATTTCTCGGGCAATACAGGTAGTGGCTGTAGACGAATATCTTCTCCATTACTCCAGCTGGAAGAGTTAAAGAGGCAGCCAGGGATGCGAGTGCATCTGCGTGCGCATTTTGCCTGCGCGGTACATGGTCGATGTAGAAGCTTGTAAACCCCTCGGCCATGCGGATAGTCGCGTTGTAATAGGGTACTAAGTCTTCATGTCTGACTTCGTACTCCCCGCGAACTTGGCTGACTATGAGCTTGGAGTCGCCGTATGCCTCGAGATTTTTAACGCCAATCTCATCGGCGAATTGCATCCCAATCAAAAGAGCGTTGTACTCCGCCACAATGTTGGAACAAGGCTCAGTTAATGAGACAGCTCGAGGAATCACATAATTTTGTGGGGATACGAGTACTACTCCTACCCCTGCTACTACGTGTCCCTTCGGGCTTGTTCTTGATGCACCGTCGAAGAAAAGTTGCCATACTTGACTTTCGAACGATGTCTGAGTCAAGCAGACTTCAGCAACTTCATCTGGGAGATCCTCGTAGACTTTGGCTGCCCTCGGATCTGGGTGCGCTAGGAAATCCGCGACTGCTTGTCCCTTAATGGCCTTTTGTGGTAAAAAGCGCATCTCATATTGGGAGAGCAATATGGCCCATTTTGCCAGTCGGCCATTTAGCGATGAAGGTTTAGTCATAAGTAACCTCAGGGGGTTGACTTTTGATATGACGTTTATAGTTTGGCCTACCAGATAGTGTCGCATTTTCTGGATAGCGAACACTAGTGCCAAACATTCCTTCTCGATCGGGTTATACCAATGTTCGGCTCCGATCATTGTTCTACTCAGATAGTAGATTGCTTGCTCACGTCCCTGATCGTCATTCTGAGCTAGTAGAGCTCCCAAAGAATGATCCATTGCTCGGACGTACACCAGAAACGGCTTTCCGGCTACTGGAGCTGCAAGGACTGGTGGTTGGGTGAGGTATTGCTTGATTTCCTCGAACGCTTGTTGGCAAGCGTTATCCCAAGTGAATGAGACACCCTTCTTCATCAGCTTAGCGAAAGGTTGGCATCTTCCGGAAAGGTTTGAGATGAACCTGCGGATGTACGCCAATCGTCCTTGCAATCCTCTGAGTTCTTTGAGATTTCTCGAGGGTTGCATCTCCTGGATAGCGCGAACCTTTTCCGGGTCCAAGTGAATTCCGGTGGATGTTACAACAAATCCTAGGAATTTGCCACTGGCCACCCCCAGGAAGGACTTTGTGGGATTCATTTTCAATTGATGAGCCCGCATGATGTCGAAGACCACCTTCAGGTCCGCTATGTGATCATCTATAGTGCGACTTTTTACCGCGATGTCATCAACATAACATTCCACCGTTTTGCGTATTTGCTGATGGAAAATGGCGTTCATGGCCCTTTAGTATGTTGCCCCTACATTTTTCAGTCCGAAGGGCATGACGGTGTAGCAATATACCCCTAGAGGTGTTCTGAAGGAGGTATGCTTTTCGTCATCAGGATACATTTTGATTTGATTGTATCCTGAGAATCCGTCCATGAAGGACATTCGTTCGAATCCACAAGTATTGTCAATCATGACATCTGTGATCGGCAATGGGAATTCGTCCTTGGGGCATGCCTCGTTTAGGTCGCGGAAGTCGATGCAAATCCGGATCTTCCCGTTCTTCTTGGAGACGGGGACGATGTTGGCTACCCAGTCAGGATGTTGTTCTTCCCTGACGAAGCCAGAATCAATAAGTTTTCTGACTTCTGATTGAATTGCCTCCATTATTTCTGGGTGAAACCGTCGCTGCTGTTGTTTGACAGGTCTTACGTCCGGATTGATGTTGAGGCGGTGCATGGCCACTTGAGGATCAAGTCCTGGCATGTCCTCATAATTCCAGGCGAAGACGTCTATATATTCTTGTACAAGAGATATTAGATCTTTCTTCTCCGAAGGTGACAGGCCGTCACTTATGAAGATGGGCTTAGGGTTAGCCTCATCTCCTAGGTTGATCTGAACAACCTTGTCTTCTGTGGGTGGCTCGCGCTGTTCAAAGCGGGTATCCCAAAGAGCATTTAAATGTTTGATCCAAGGATCTGTATCAGATTGGATCATTTCTTCATTTCCATCTTCCAGGTGGCTTGTCGAAACCATGTTCACTGAAAGTTCCTTGAAGATGTTGCCGACACTGACATCTGACTCCCAAGATGATGTGTCTGAAGAGTAATCGTTGCTCGACGATTCTTGAGAATCGGAGGCTGATGGGACCGGAGTTGATACATAGCCCAACCCCCGGCGTGTCCGATGATAATAATCGGGGGCTCTCCCTTTCGGCACAAAGGATTGAAGCAACGTCCTCCTTCCTTTGCCGAAGTTCAACCCGGGTTTGTTGGTCAGGTCGTACCCCATGCATCTCATTATTTTGAGCGCTTTTGGTTCGTAATGATCGAACTGAGGGGATTCTTCCTCGCCTTCTGATTCTTCGTGGGGCGTTGGTTCAGACGAGATTCGCCCAAAAAGAATTGGTTTTTGGCCTTTCCATCTTGCTGGAACCATAAATATAGATTCTTGCGCATTACCATTGTCTTGGTATGTCTCGAAGGACAATTTCACTGGTACATGCAATGATGTTAAGGCACCCATTGCCGACCAGAGATCATCATCTATATCAGTGCTAGTATCTGACGGTATTGAATCAGAAGCACACACAGAAAAATACGCAAAATCTAAATCTTCATTAATATACCAACCGCCTACATCATCGGTGGTATTATCGACATCGGGCTTATTAGTGCCCGTTACAAGTGGTTCTAACTCCCACAGGCACTCTTCTTTCTCAGGCTCAGTGTCAGCCTCATTACCAGAGTCTGGCTCCTCTGGTTGTGGGGCTTCATCCGTCTCCACCGGATCTTGGTACAGCAAAGAGTCGGTGAAATAATTCTCGACCCCTTTGAACGGATGCCTTTCGGCGATCAACGTCTGCACATTTCCACTCCCATCAATGTACTTCATGACTTGGTGGAGAGTGGAGGGAACGATGGAGTTGCGGTGAATCCACGGTCGTCCCAGCAATAGATTGTAGGAAGTGTCGGCGTCGATGATGTAGCATGTCACTTCCGACTTGAGACTTCCAATCTGACACCTGAGCTTGATCTTCCCCATCAGACGGGTCTGGTTGGCATTGAATCCATAGATAGTCGTCTGGGTGGGGCTCAAACGATGGGTAGGAATGCCGAGATGTTGCATGACCCGGCGAGGCATGATGCTCAACGCGGACCCTGGGTCTACCTGGATGCGGTTCACCTCGGACGATCCAATATACCCTGTGAAGTACAGGGGTCGATCATGCTTCCCTTTCACCTGCATATCATCTGCCGTGAAGGTGATGCAGGGGGCATTCTGGGAGGTGTGGAGGCAATCCTCTACATCTTCCTCCTTCGGCACCTGGGTCATGAAAGACCTCAGCATTTGCCAGAGCTTCTTGCAGAGCTTCCCTGGTCGACTTTGATAGTCTAAGAAGTTCATACAAGGTAATGCGTGCCGGAATGTTGGCCAACTGAGCCAGGACATCAAAGCGGTAAGGTGCCGTAAATCCTTCCGCGATGCCCTTTTGAAGGGCTCGAGAAAATCGAGTTTCCTTCTGCTTCTCCACAGGTGGCTTTGTGGAGGGCCTGATTGGCTCCGCAGTTGGTTGTGGAGGGGCTACCGCCGTCTCGCCGTACTGTTTCAAGTACGCCTGTCCTGAACGGGTTCCCGCCATCGGTTGGTTGGGCTCTGCGGCTAAGACTATCGTTTCCTCCTCTGAGTCGGTCAGTAAAGGGATATCAGTCTCTGCTTCTCGAGAGGAGGCACCCACCACATTGCAGGATGAGGCCTTTGCCTTGCCTTTGGATTTCCTGTTGGTCACAGTAGTCCACTGCTGTTCATTGACAAGGTCAGGGTGGACCCACATAATTTCCCCTTGATGTGTAGGGACGGGTACTAAGCCTTTCTCTTGCTGCTGGTGAGGGTCTGTGTTGACCACTCTCAGCTCTCCTTTTGGAATAGGAGTTACCCCCGCAGGCGTTGGAGGTTGTCTCCCGAACTGGAGAACCGACGTCACATTAGCCGTCACATTCTTCTGCTCTGGTCGGAGCTTTAACACCTCCGCGTCAATCAGAGCCTGAAGGATGTCCTTGAAGACGTAGCAGCTTTTGGTGGGGTGTCCCAACATCCTGTGATACATGCAGTAGTTGGGATTGTCGGTCTTGCCGACTTCCTCTGGGCGTCGAGCTTCAGGGAGCTTCAGTCGGTTGCTCTTGTTGAGTAGTTTAAAGAGCGAATCGACATGTTCCTCCTTGAAGGAATATTGTTTGTTGGCGCGTGGCTGGCTTGAAGAGCCACTCGCCTTGCCTGATTGAGGTTTGGCGGGAGATTTGGTCTCCGTTGCCAAATTATCCTTCCGCTTTGTTTGGAGGGATGTGTCTGGCGCACGCCTTGTCGGCCTTTCCGGCCTAGGCTTACCTTCCTCCGCTCTGACGCGGGCGACAATCTCCTCAGCCTGTTCACCTTGTTGGACTAATTGCTTCCAGGTGCGGCTTTCAGCAACTCCTATTTGAGCAAGGAGTGAGGTTTGGAGATTGTGGCGGCATGTTTCCACCAGGGTGGCCTGGGTCATACCGCTTGGACACCGGAGTGCCATGTTCCGAAATCTTTCCATGAAAGATTTGACGGACTCCCATTTTCGCTGTTTGGTAGCCAAAAGGGTTGGCATTGTGACTTCGGAGTCATCCTCGAAGAAGCGTGTTAAGAAGAGCTTCTCCAAATCGCCCCAGTTCTTGATAGAACCTTCTGGGAGCTTCATAAACCATTCAAAGGCCAACCCTTTCAGGGTGCCGATGAACAGGCGTGCCAGGATGGCGTCATTATCTACTACATTCCCGGTTTGGGATTTGAAGTAGTAGATGTGCTGGTTGGGTGACCCCTTCCCATCAAAGGCTTGAAGAGTTGGAGCTTTGAACTTGGGCGGGTACGGAACCAAGTCCCATTCAGCCGGGTAGGGCCGGACCACTCCTACTTCTTGGAGGTCTTTGCGATTGGCAAGGGCCTCGAGGCGTCGCTCCAATTGACTCATTCTTTTAACATGAGCCTTTCCCTGGTCTTGGTCGCCTTTTACTTGCGACGAGGACTTGGACGAGCCGGAAGTAGATCGCCGCGTCTCCTCAGAAGGTTCGGAAGATGAGCTTTCTCCCTTTTTCCCTTTGCCCTTTGACTTTTTAGGAGGGGACCTCCTCCTGTCTTCGAGCAGCTGTGCAATCGCCTGCTTGAGGGAGTTGATAGATTCCTGCTGAGAAAGAATCATATCCATTTGTGCCTTCTGGATCTGCTCCAAACGTTTAGTCGTCTCCTCAGGAGTGCCTGTCATGTAGGCGGAGGTCTCCTTCTTGACGGAAGAGTTTGAAGCCCTTGATTCCGCTACGGCGGAGTGAGAATCATTAATGCCATGGGCTAAGGCATTATAGTCAATTGGGGGAATGGCCCCAGTCCGGGTGCGAGTGTGTCGATACACCCCTTCCGGTTCAGAGTCAGACTCGGACTCGTCTGAGCTGACTGCAAGTTGTTTTCCCTTGCTCCTGCTTGTCATATTCGCAGTGAGCTCCGAGTACTCAACGTCAGAGAAGGTTCTCCTTCTGTGGGAGCGTCTTCTTTTAGCTGACGGAGGAATCAGGGTTAGCTGTCTGACTAAAGACTGCTGGTGTACGCCTGATCCGCAACGGCACTCAGAGAGCATATGGATGAGCCGTTGGCAGCAACACGACGAAGTGGCCTGATTGGCACTTCTTTTCTTCGTCAGATAATCCCTCAAATCCATGGGAGGGGGATTGAAAAGATTAGCCTCGCAACGTCGAAGACGGGAGGCATCCATGTGCTGTACAGCCTGGACGCAGGCATCAGAGACGCGGTTCTTGCGTCGCAGCTGTTCAGCGCGCGTCTGGCGTCTCTGTTGAGACAAAACGCGCCTGTCGCGTTGCTGTTTGGTGTGTCGGAGCGGAGACACTTGAGAGAGGATGGGCTGTTGGGCCCTACGCCTATGGGCTTGTGCCTCTTGCGCTTGACGAGGCGCAGAGGTCTCATCTTGGCGTTTGGTGAGTTGGTCCTCAGAGGACCTAACTGAAAGAATCTCGCGTTTGGGGCGCCAAACGCGGACTTCACGTACTGGACGTGGCGCGGGCAAGGCGCGAGATTGTACGTCGCGTCCAGCCTCAGTTGGACAACCAACGGTTCCAACTTGCAGCTGACGCGCACGTCTCCTCTGTCGACGCTCAGCGTTTCGATTGCGTCGAGGAGGTAGAGAGAGACCAACGACATCCTAATGCTGGACACCAGGGACTTTGACCACGCGGGTCTCCTGAGAGACGCTGACGCGGGTGTTCTGTGCGACGCGGTTGGTCGCAAAGGCAGATGTGCCTGGGACCACGCGGGCCTTCTGAGAGGCGTTGGCGCGTGTACCTTGCTTGGCACAGTCGGCAGCGGGGGAGCTCGAGAAAGCCACAGATCGGGCCTCGAGGCCATTCCCCGTCGAGACCCGGTGGCAGACGCGGGTCTTTGGGCTCTTGGAGCCAGAAGAGAGAAACTCTTCGTACTTCGCCTGGTCGAACTCGACAACGAGCGATTCGACCATCTTCCCTTATAGTGGACGTCATCTTGCGCCACTATTTGCTCCTCAGTGACAAACGTAGTCCCCAGCGGAGTCGCCATCTCTTGTATGACCCGGAAAAGGAGAAGACAAGAATTGCAGTAAAAGTTTTCCTTGAATCAAATGAAAAGGATTACAACAAAAACTGTTCCTTCCGGTTACAAGGGAGGGAGAATATTGAATCTTGAATCCCCCTTTGTTTAAGGCTGGGTTCTTCGTGTGGCGGTGGAGAGTGAATCTTGTTCTCCGTTGACCAGATGACCGTCCTTCAGGGATCTCCTCTTCGGCCGGTAGAAAGAGTGACACAGCTCTGTCTACCAAAACTCTAAAAGAGAAGGTAGGCGAAAGCTAGCTCGTACGCATCGAACTTGCTGAAGAGTTGATCTGCTTCTTTTCTCTCTGTGTCGCCCTCTGTCTCTCTTCGTCCGATTGATTCTCTGATCTCCTCTCTCCCTCCCTTTCTTCATAGCAAACATGGCTATTTATAGAGGTACCAGGGGTGAACGTGCCCCCTAAAAAGGCTCCACAATGAGGGCCAACTTCCCCGCTACATGGACGGTAACTAACCCACGTGCCTGCTAAAGACACGCCACGATGGGGGCTGATTTCCCTTACGTGTAGGCAGTGATTGGTCCCTTAACCAAGGCGGTTATAACTGAGACGCGGGTGTCAGGCCGACGCGCCTTGATGCTGAGACGCGGGCGTCGAGCCAACGCGCCTTGATGCTGAGACGCGGGCGTCGAGCCAACGCGCCTTGATGCTGAGACGCGGGTGTTAGTCCCTCGCGTCTAGAGCTTGAAACTTTGCTTTTCAATGGCTTGTCCTCCAGTAACTTTTGGACAGCCTACAAACTTCTCCTACGGACCCCACTATTAAGTCTTCTCCTCCTCACCATTAACTCTTCTCCTCCCTCACATACTACTTCTCCACCACCTCCACCTCCCTCACATACTCCTTCTCCACCACCTCCACCAGCGCCCGCCGAAGAGTCCTCATCGTCCTCATCCTCGGCCTCTCCCAACTC
The DNA here is from genome assembly GCA_038442645.1 of Agave tequilana. Classification (NCBI taxonomy): domain Eukaryota; kingdom Viridiplantae; phylum Streptophyta; class Magnoliopsida; order Asparagales; family Asparagaceae; genus Agave; species Agave tequilana. The sequence continues at coordinate 34,105 of JAVJIF010004613.1, forward strand.
CCTCCTATCAGGACCCGCCATATGATCACCAGAACACAGGATAACACCAGAACACCAAAAGTTTGGCTAGCTGCCCGGTATCCCATGCCCACTTGTCTCATGGCCGAATTGGCCTCTAAATGTCGAACTCACATGTTTTACGCAAGCTTCTAAAGATCTCAATTGGTGCAGGGCATTGGACACTAAGATGAATGTCTTCCTTAAGAACAAAATTTGGTCTCTTGTGCCGTATTACCCTACCATGAATTTGGTTGGCTGCAAATGAGTTTTTAAGGTAAAACATAAACATGGTGGTTCTATTGACAGGTATAAGGCCCGCCTGGTGGCCAAGAGTTTTCATCAACAAGCAGGATTAGACTATTTTGAGACATTCAGTCTGATTATCAAACTAACCACTGTCCGTACCGTGTGCAGTTTGGCCGTCTCCAAGGGCTGGTCCATTCGATAGTTGGATGTGAATAATGTATTTTTGCAGGGTTTTCTTACTGAGACGGTCTACATGGAACAACCTTCAGGGTTCATCGATCCCGTTCGTCCCAATCATGTATGCAAGCTTCATCGCAGTATCTATTGCCTCAAATAGGCTCCGTGAGCCTGTTTTTCTCGCCTCAACAGTTATCTAGTCACAATGGGCTTTGTGGGCTCCAAGTCTGACACGTCTCTCTTCCTCTGACAGGTCGGAACAGATCTTCTTGTTGTTCTTATCTATGTGGACGACATCATCATCACAGGTAATGACTCGCGGGCTGTCACTTGTCTTATTCTTGAACTAGGTCGGAAGTTCTCATTAAAAGACCTCGGCTCACTACATTGTTTCTTGGGCGTGGAGTGTCACCATACACCCTCGGTCTCTTTCTCTTTCAATAAAAGTACATTCGTGACTTGCTTCTCTAACTCAAGATGGATGGTATCATGCCCGTCAGCTCGCCTATGGCTACTTCTTGTAAGCTCTCAAAGGTTGCTGGCACACCTCTCTCTGACCCCTTTGTCTATCGAAGTACGGTGGGGCTCTACAATACCTAAGATTTATCAGACCCGAACAATGTCGCTCAGTTCATGCAAGCCCCAACCGATGAGCATTGGAGCGCTATAAAACGGATCCTCCATTACCTCAAATCTATCATTCAGCATGGCTTTTGTTTACATCGATCATATGTTTTACATGAGTCACGTGTTATCACTGATATCTCTAACATCAAGTTGAGTTGATATACTGCCACAGCCAAATTGAACTGACACAATTGAATTGAGTTGACCTAAAATTTCCTTCTGCCGTTGGATCAGGCAAGTTGGGTTCAGCTTGGGTTGATGCTGTAACACAACAATCAAATTCAAAAAGCCGGTCATTTTATTGGATAATTTCCCGGCCAAAATGCACGCCCGCCATCAAATCTCACACGTGACCGACAGATCAATAAATGCAACACACGTGCGTATAACGGACACTGTAATGTGGTGAGCTGGCTGACTTTCCTGCCAGTAGACGCGGAATCCTTGTCCTATTAGGACAGCGATCGCCGCAGACCTTGACTCAAAGCCTGTCTATAAAAAGGACCCATTTCTATTTGTGATCAATTCACACACAAAAACTTCACCAAAGTTTCCTCTCGTCTTCTCTCAATGGCTCTCAAGAAAAAAAGCAGAAGCCCCAGGATGCTCATCACCGTCAGCGTCTCTGGCAGCCCCGGCCGATCCGGCTGCTGGTCAACACAGACGAGTCCGTGGCCGGTGTGATTCGCAGTGCGCTCAAGGAGTATGCCCGGCAGCGCCGGCTCCCAATGCTCGGAAAAACCCCGGGGATTTCGATCTCTGCTGCGCGATTGTCGATGGAGCTCTCAGCGCCTGCGCGGCCATCGGGTCGAGTGGCTGCCGGAGGTTTTCAATGTGCAAGAGAGATGTTGATGGCGATTCGAGTTCTTGCAAGAAGCAACCAGCGGATAGATTCAGATCGTTGCTGCACAAGTCTCTCAACTTGATCACCATCACTTCTCATTGAGATTGTAACTAGCTACATTCTTTAAACCTGTAGCCTCTCCGAGGCGTTTTTTTTATTACTGAGAATTTTGGGATTTCTTGATAGTGGTAAATATAAACAGTATATTCCGATTTTGGAAAGCATGGAAAAATTAATTTTTAAAGTAATTAAAAAAGAGTTGTGTTCATTTTTGCAACATATATTTTCATTTTGTCCTTTCATGCCTGCACCGAGTTGAAAAGAGATACAAGGTGCCATCTTTTTTTTTTTTTTTTTTTTGATCAGTCCCTTTCTTTTCTTTTTTTTTTTCCATCAATATTTCTAATTAATTGGTTGATGGGTTGTTTAATTTGCAGGCAAAGATGAAGGGGAGGCTGACCAAGTACGAGGAAGAACTGAAGCAAAGGACAGCACAGCAGCAGCAAGATGAGGTTGAGCTCTTGCCCGATTCTTGAACACATCTGGTTTGTAATTTCTGATCTTTAATGAAGATCCATTTGCTTCTAGTTGAGTATGATTGCAATTTTGATGCTTGTTTGGGTTGAATATTGATGTTCTGTTCTTTTAGGCATTTTGTCCAGCATCTGGTGGGTATTAGTGAGGAAGTATAAGAATGCCATTAAAACTTGATAAATATTTAATTTTAACATGTTGGGGCTTTTTTTTTCTTTGGCTATTTAGTTAGTCACTTTAATTTTAAGCCATGAACAAGAGAAATACGATATATATTTGTTTTGATGTATTTGCAAATTCCTTTGTGTAATCCTTTTCACTTCTAAAATCCACTCTTGAAGATGGTACCTAAGAAAATGCTCTTTTTCGTTTTTGAAAAGTTTGCAGTAATTTGATACTTGTTATTGCATTCTGCTAACATTTTCTTTTAAGTATGTGTTCTACATATGGTGATCCACTGCCAGAGTTTTTCTTTCTTTTTTTTTTTTTTTCAGTTGGACCAATTTTGTATTTTTTTCCATCTTTGTTCCCTCCATTTTTGGAAAATATTTCGTTAAGTACTTATTAATGAAACGCCCGGGCGCGTTCTTGGCCTCAAGGTATTTTTTCTCAAAAAAAAAATATTGTTTGATCTGAAACATGACATTAAGTTTTTTTTTCCTTTTTTGTCGCTAGCTTATACCACTAATTATTTAGGTTTACGTTTTACAATTACGAGGTGAGAAATGTGATTTATGGCTTCTGTAGGAATTAAATTAATGAATTAAAATGTACAATCTTTTAAATAGAAAGAATGAATACAAAGCATTAAAATTAGGAAAGGTCTGAGCATAGAGCATAAACTTGTAGGTGAAAGAGAAAGGAGAAATTTCAAATTTTAGTTGAAAACAAACCTTTCTATTGAAAATTGAAAGTAATTACCATTGATACATTATGATAAGAGATGGATAATTTTGTCAACAATTTAACGATAGAGATTAGGCTTAGGGAATCTATGTATAGGAGATGCATTTTCTATGAACTTGGTGTGAGGTGATGAACTAATATAAGTATGTTGGAGAAAAAGGAATTGCTTTAAGAATTGAAGGATTATGAATCACAAATTACATATAACATAGGAGAGGAAAAGCGTATAGTAAAAATTAATTGAGTGGTCTACACTGTACAGTGGCTTAAATAGTAAAAGATTAGTGTCAAAATACATTAGACTACAAAAAGACCACATGAGTTTGAATATTTTCTTGAGTTCATGATGTGATGGGCGAGGAAGGCTATATCAGATAAGGAGCCCAGCAAATTGCATATGGTGTTTGACACATCAAGAAAGCAACAAAGTCATTCTTTGGAAGGAATGAAAAGTAAGGTATCAGGGGGACTGTGGATGCATGAGTAATTATGGTTCAAGGGTTGTTCAGTACCAAGCTTATTGAATGAAATCATCTAACCAAAAGAATGCCTAATAAATAGAGGAAACTGTTGCAGTTCCAGTCTTCATAAATGATCACAGCTCAAAATTGGTATAACATGAGATGCTGTGATTTTTGGGAATTACTGACATAGTAGTTGATGCATGATTGTCAGTGTTGATAGATAATTGATTTGGCATCATGTAAAGACTGCACCCTCTGAAGCTGCATTGTTGTTGAGACAATTTGTTGATAGATTTAAGAGGTAAAACTTTATCCATATATGCACCAGGAGAAAAAAACTATCAGTGAGGATTCTAAGAGAGAAGGCCATGCCATAGCATATTGGAAGACAACAAAATATACATAAAGCAGAAAATTAGTGCATGGATGGATGTGGTGGCAAGATGACAAGTTTCCTGGTTATTTCTGGCCATGAATATTCTCCCACAGTTCATTTCTGTAGCAGGTGCATTGGCATTAGATGTCTGTGAAGCATTAAGTAAGGATGTAATTGAGAAAATATTAATGATAGATGGAGTTATATAAGCAAATTTGAACATACACATGCTAGCATTTAGTTGGATTGTCGCTAAATACAGAGTACAATTTTGATTGAAAATCATCTGGAAATAAGGATTTATTTCAGTTACTAGAAAAGTAAGATAAAACTTAAGATGATCGAAAAAGAAGAAGATAAAGGTAAGATAAATTATGTTTTCTGAGTTCTATTTTATATAAGAACACTACCTATGTGTTCTTCAACAGACTCTTAACAGGACCAGTAGTTTTGATGAGGCGAGGCACCACCAAGGTTTTATGAGGCTTAACTAAGCGAGAGAATTCTAAGATTAAGTTAAGACAATAATGATACTATCTATGTTGCTATGTTGTATGGTTAGATTTACGGCACCTAAATAAATATGAACTCAAAGGATGAAAGCAGAGGGGGCGAGTTGAGAATTTGAGATGGACAAGGTAAAATTAGTGAAGATAAAATCACCGGCGACTAATTAGAAGAAGTGTGAAAAGTAACTGATTTAAGATATGCTTTAGCATCTAGGTTTGTATATTTTGGTAATCTTGTTTTGGATACTTTGACTACTTCAACATGATGAAGCTAGCATATAGATGGTTTGTAGGGACATGAGAAAAGATGTACCTTTATTGATGACCTAAGATTATGTAGCTGGTAAAAGGAAATGAATAATGTAGGTATGTCAGTATATTTTGTGTCTGTTAGATGTGAATTGTGATGTAGGTACGTCAATGTAGTTTGTTAGATATGAATTCTGAAAAATGGAGCTGAACTTAAGTAGTTAGATTCTGGCCCCCTTGTAAGATCAAACTATGAAAATAGTAGCTGTAATCTTTTTTCCCCCTTTTGACCATTACGCTGATTGAATCAATGATGACTATTTATGTTGCTGCAGAAGAAACATCTATTTTTTTCCGGACCCCCAGTTGCGCATGTCTGTGTTGGGGCATGCATGAGTGGTTGGCTAAATCGATATGCATGCAACTACCTTAATATAGAAACCTAAAATGGAAATATCAACATTGTTAGAGTTTAATCCTTAGAAGCTAATGCAGTCAAGCAATTAGATTCACCAAAAAAGTAACTAATAACAATGAAAATCCATTTATTTGCAAGCGTAACTCATAACAAGTTATTTAAGTGCAATAAGGGACAATATGAGTTAAACATTGAGCCGAAGAAAATGAGCCTTCACCTGCTAATTCAATAGGTCAGATCCTCATAAGAAAGATCTCATGATTGATGTTTTTGATTGAAAGATTTGAGTTTTTCATCCCGTATTGCGAGTAGGGATTGACCCGCTGAACTTGGTGGCCGTTGAGAATTGTTGTTGAGGTGGTGAGGCAAAAATTATGTTGGATCTGGGTTGAAAAATGATTGTTATAATCTATTTTGGTTCGACTCTGATCTAGTGGTGGGAGCAGCTTGTATCAGGTTTAGAAGATGCTAAACAACAACAAAAGTTGATAAGGATGTGAATCACTATAGGGAAAAACTGGATCTGAATATTGTTACTTTAAGAAAAGATGTATTTGCTGCAACAACTATAGGAATGTTGATCTGAAACATGGTGATGGCTGTTTGGGGGAAGACATAGGCAACAATGAAGAGCGGACTTGGGTTGAGGGGTTTGACACCTTGACCCGGATGGTTTCACATCATCTTCGTTTACAAATCAAATCATACACTTGATAAAAAACTGTCTTAATGGAAATTTCTTCAATTGCTTCTCTTCAAAGAAAAGTGTTCCAATATTTATAAAACTAGGGTATGTGTGCATCCACCAAGTAGCTCAAAATAGAAAGACTCAAAATTCACACAACTGTTAAGCATAGTATTAGGATTAGAATTCATATTGCATTAGAACAATATTAAGAATAAAGATTTTCTTATTATTCTTGTATTAGAATTGTATTATGATTTCTCCTTATCAGTTATATCCCTATATATATATATATATATATATATATATATATATATATATATATCTGAGCATTTCCCTCGTTAATAGTATACAATTAAGTTTTTCCTTCTTCAATTATTCTAACATAGCTGATTGTTGTCGACACGCCACAATGAGTCTGTACTGGGACGTGCTCATGTAGCCGAGCTTAGCGCCTGGCCATCGCTCCAAAGAGTTCTTCCTAATCTCCTCAAAACCTTAACTAAAATTACTCCAAAAATCTCCTCCACAAACTAATATTCTTTTTTTAACCAAAAAGACCATCACCCGCAACCTCAACATGTACCTAAGACAAACACGATAATACCCATCGAAATCTACCTGCGACCCTATCCAAATCTTCTTCCCTCTACTTCAACATTCTCGATCGAGCCCCGACTTCTCCTTATCGACTCCAACATCAACTACATCATCATCCACAATAGCCATCTGTTCACCTTGCTGCAATTGCCTCCACCATGACAGATCGCACATCAACTCAAATTCAAATTCAAGTTCAAATCGAACTCATCATCTTTCTCCAACCGCAAATCAAGCCCCTTGCATCCTCGTCTCGACTACGTAGCCAAGCATCTCGTCCTCATGTCCAAGCACCTCGTCTTCATTTATCTTCTTCAAACTTCCTCGACCATCGAATCACCAACACTAGTCCATGACTCAACGCAAGCCCAACAATATGCCAAAGCTTAGAGCCTACTACAGCCAGCCTTCGTCGAGGAGGAGCTCCTCTTTTCCTATCTTTAAGCTGTTGCACTGATTCAAGTGCGTTCTTCTAGCTGTACTGACCCGAGTGCGTCTACTGGAGGACATCACCAGATTCTACTAGCTGCACTGGTCCGAGTGCGTCTACTGACGAGCATCACCAGATTCTACTACTAGTATACTGATCCAAGTGTTTACCAGCGGGCATCGTCTACTGAAGTCAATCATATCTTTCTATTAGCTTATCAAATTATTTCTTCTGAGTTTGAAGAATCTCTAAAATCCTATTTTTTTCTTTTTATTTTATTTTTCTTTTTAGGTTTTGAAAGTTGTTTGGGAAACTCATGCTGGCTTCCCACCATGAGTTTGAGGGGGGTGTTAAGAGTAGTATTAGGATTAGAATTCATATTGCATTAGAACAATATTAGTAATAGTCTTTTTTATTATTCTTGTATTAGAATTGTATTAAGATTTCTTCTTATCAATTGTATCCCTTTATATAATGCCCTCATCAATAATATACAATTTAGTTTTTCCTTCTTTAATTATTCTAACACCAACTAATACCACACGTGTATAATGCACGATGTAACTTAAAATAAGAGAGACTGAAATAAACTAGACCAGAACTATTACACTCTACTTTTCATGTTTTGTTCCTCAAGTATAAAACCTTGTATCTATTTATGTGATGTTTCCCTAGTGTAGAACCTAGTAGTGCTACTGGCTCTACCAACTCTTCATGATAGAAGTGTTATGTCCTTACTTTGGCAGGTTTTTAGTTGTTTATTTTGATGACATTCTTGTATATAATAAAAACCCATGAAGAACATCTTCATTTGACTTAGATATTGGAGATATTTTATAAGGACAAGTTATATGTCAATCTGAGCATGACTTATTTTGTTCAGTTCTTGGGATTTATTGTTTCAAGAGATAAATTAGCAATAGAACTTGACAAGGTCAAGGCCATTATGTTTTGACCTACTCGACTGACTATTCATAAGGTTAGGAGTTTTCATGGCTTGACCACATTTTATAAGAGGTTTGTCAAGAGTTTTAGTACCATCATTGCTCTCATTACCACTTACCTTAGGAGAGTTTTTGTTGTTGAAATCCACTCCTAATGTAGTTAGGAGATCAAGGAGAAGCTAACTACTACCTGTCCTTTGCCTTCCCGACTTCTCAAAAAAAATTTGAGGTAGCTTGTGATGCTTCAAGCATCAGTATATTTGAATTGTTGAGCCAAGAGGGCTATCTGATCACTAATTAAGTGATAATTAAATGAGGCTTGATACAGAGTATCCTAATTATGATCACTTGTCTTACGTGGTTGTTCAAAGCTTGAGGTATCAGTGTCATTACTTGCTGCCAAAAAAGTTTATTTTGTTTTCAACTGTGAGGCTGATTGAGCTTTAACCTGCAAAAAATACAGAATTTCAGAACTTTAAGATTAAAGAGTGCAAGTTACTCAATTCTACCGCAATAGCAAGTGGCTATACGGGTCGTGATCCACAAGGAGAGACTAGCGATGGTAGCTTTTTTTTAGTAAGTTCTCTTTTATATTACAAAGAATGGTTAAAGTTCTTCTTTAGTTCTTTAAAAGAAAAAAGGAAAAATTGTTAAAGTTGAATTAGGAAGAAGATGGTAGATTAAGAAGGTGGAGAAAATAGAAGTGATATGTACAAAGAAAATGAAAGAGAGTGAAAAAGATTTGGAAGATGTGGTGTTGGTGATCTAAACTAAAAGTTACAAGAAAAGAAAGAAAAACTAAAATAATTACTTACCTCCTTTTGACCAAAAGCTTACCTTGAATCTTTGGCGACGATGTTACCTTGAAGTGGAGGCAATCAGCGCATAGCCCATAAGAGTTGATTATTGTCTCTTCCACATTACATCATCAAGACAAAACAAGCATGAAATGATACAGAGAGACTCAAATCCATCGTCATGAGCTACGGTGGCACTCGCAAAGACAAGGCTCTTTCGATGCTATAAGACTCACTTGAATAGCAATTGGTACAAGAATGAGTGAAGTAGAAAAGAAGAAGGAGAAGAACACTAAAACGAAGTATATACAAAAGGAAACTACAGATTCGATTTCATAACAATAAGAGAAAAGAAAGAAACCTTACACCGGTGTCACTCTCAGCACAAGCTTCGTTCTCGTTCTCCTATGAAACTCTGATCTCCTCTGATTTACATAAATTAAAACTAAAAATTATATGAAAAGAAAAACAAAACCTACGCTAAAAAATGGAAAAGTGGACTAAATCCTATCTCTGTATGATCGTCCCTCAGAGGCTCTGAAAATCTCAATATTTATAGGCAAAACCCAACCTATAAGAGCGTATGAAGATAGGGGGAGCAAACGCTCCCCCTAACTTACCAATATAGCCGCGGAAACGCGGCTTTGGCCGCGTTTCCGCGCCAGGGTGTGGCCAGGTGGCCACATCCTGTTGGTGGAACTCCCCGGTTTCACGACTTGTATTTATCTTCAGCTGAATTTGCAGTTTAAGTCCGGGATTTTGACGAAATGGCTTTTGATCCTTGGCTTTAACCGATCGATTTGTAGGGATTTGTTCTAACTGATTTTCAACCGATCTGAACCGACCTGATCTGCCCTAATTTGCTGAGTTCGAATTAATTCTGATTTAATTCAGAATTTGATGGGCTTTTGGGCTCATTTCTCTTCACTCTCCTTTAGGAATGGGACTGCAAATAAATTAAACATTTAATTAGGAAAATGCAGAGTTTATTCTATAATAAGTAGGAGAATATGATAATAAGTGTGCAATATTAGTGACCAATCACACCCCCATTACCTATCTTTTGCTCGTCCTCGAGCAAAACAACTAAACTATACTAAGGATTATTAGACCACTTTCGCAGGTCACGCGATTGCACTAAGCATGTGCAACAAGCCGTTAAACCTCTAGGTTTCCCCTAGAGGACGAGTTTTGTCTCGTGAGGGTTTTCAGTGGATTACACCCACAAAATCCATAAAGAAAGAGAAACAAAGAGTTAGTATTTTCGAAAAGCATTTTGAAAGAGAAAAATTCTTGAAATATAACTGTAAGATTTAAGTAATCTATAAGTTATAGGAAAACTGAATTTTTCATTCCTAAACTTAGTCTCTATTCAAAAATTTGTTATCAATCAAAGTAAGGAGTCAAATTGTACTTCTCATTTAGTCTATTACTTTACCCTAAGTCATATGCACCTTGTGACCGTGAAAATTTTGACTAAGGGTTCATTAAGTCTAACTCTTATGCCTTATTTATATATATATATATATATATATATATATATATATATATATTTTGTGGTATTATTCCTTAGTTCTATTAGGCTTTCTAATCTGCCCATATAACGAGCCTTTAATCGATGACTCCCAAACCAAATGGTTTTAGGGCACAGGGTGAGAAAACACCCCAAGGACTTAAGGACTCGAGCAAACAAGGCCATAAAAATAAGGATTTTATTATATGAACCCCTTTTAGGCGTGAATACTTATGCTTTGTTAGGCACAAATACCCAGCTTAATCAGAGGATTTTTATATATATATATTTTTCTCAAACTTATCTAATCATCTTTCGCATAAATACTAAGGTTTGCTTAGGCCAAAGTACCTAGCTAATCAATAATTAGATTTGTTCATCTTTCATAGATATTTTTTTCTTTATTTTATATATAAGGCATAAGAATCTTTGTTTTTGAACCCTAAGTGTGTAAGTGTATGAAGTATGCATATTTCATTAAGGTAAAGATCAAGACTAAATTACTTTGACAAATTATCTTCCTAACCCTAAAAATCAAACAAATAATCTTATTTTAACCAAATTTAAGAAATCCTAATTTTGATTTTCCTATTCCTTAAAATTGACTTAATTTCTTAAAAAAAATATGTCAAAATATTGTTTCTATTTTCAAAAAGTTTTTAAAAGTAAAAAAAAATTTTTTAAAAAGAAAAACCTAAGTTATGTTAGACCCTCCCCTACACCTATCTCATGCATTGTCCTCAATGTATGAATTAATGCATGGATGCATGAAAAGAAGATAGGGAAGGAAAATACTACCTTAAGGTGGTGGTTCCGGCGGTGGTCTGATTGGTCCACGAAATACAGCCCAATCGACTTTGCATGGAGTTCGGAGGAACCCACCAAAAATTTCTCTAATACAACCCATTAAAATGATGTATCCATGAAGGATTTTATTAAAAATTTAACCCCATCTAATTTTCAAATTCCATAATTAATTTCGGAGTCAAATTTGTCAACCGCCTTGTCCCAAAATGGAGTGTGAAAGGATAGAATGATTGACTTGGACTCAGGAAGTACAAGAACTAGTACCGACTCAGGAAGGTGACTTAAGTCAAGTAAAGGTTCAGGAGTCGAGATTGGTTCAAGAAGTGGGTCCAAGTCAAGAAGTTAAAACTCAAGTCCACATTTATTTTCCAACAATGGAATGTGACTTAATATTGGTGATTCAAGTTCAAGAATGATAGGTGTGGGAATCAAAACTGACTCTAAAATATTACTCAAGTCGGGTAACAAAACAAGAGTCAATATTGATTCGAAAATTTGAACTGGATCACAGATTTGAGAATCTAGGTCACATTTCTCATTGAGTTCAGTGTCATAAAAATGAAAACTTGCTAATTTGTCAATAGGACTTTCAAAAGTGTAAAATTGGTCAAGTTCAATATGATCATCAAAGATGGGTGATTCAATTTCATGATGAATTGGCACAGGATCCAATGTTGACTCGGGAAAAAAATTGAAATCAGGTGAAGACACCGGAGTCATAATTGAATCAAGAAGTAGAATTGAATCACTAAGTTGAGGTTCAGGATCATATTCATTCTCAAGTTCTATTTGAGGAAAGGAATAACTTGCCAAACTGTCAATATCATTTTCAAAATTTGGAGTTTGGGCAAGTTCAAATGATTGTTCTGAAATGGAACCTTGTTTTTCAAAACAACATGACTCTTTGGCTCTAACAGAATGGTTAGCAACATCAGAACTGGTCAAACGGTGAGAACGTAGAGTTTGGACCATCATATCTATGTCACGATTACAAGCGTCTTGAGCCTGAGTCATGGCTTCAAGCATCTTTGCATAGTTGATTGGTTCATTGTTTTGTTGAAAAGATGAAGTGTTGTCTTGGAATTGGTTGTGAAATTGTGAGTCCATCAGATTTTGTGATTTTTGGTTGGACTCACGCATACTCATTTCCAAAATTGATGGTTTTCTATTTTTGACTGGTGAAACTGAGTATGAATCTTGGAAATATTGTGGACAAGGTGGATAAGGACAATTTGGTTGAAAATTGGACTCGGGGGAGGTGAATCCCCACTGACTCTGTGAAGAGTTGAAATTATTCTGGAAATTATGGTTATAAGATTGGGGGCATGGGATATATTGATTCGGATAAGACCAATCCGGCACACTAGGTTGGTTAAAGTTATGATATGCCGGGTTGGTAATATCCGAAAAAGAGGTTGGTGTGTAATATGGATTATCATTAAAATTGGAAAAATTGTTGTTATAAGCCATATCACACAATAAAATTCAAACAAAAAAGAAAACAAACAAATAAGCAAACAAAAAAAATTCTAACCTAAGTTAGGGCAGACCTATGACCTAGACGACTCCTAACTGGTTAGACTGTCCACGGGAGGTATAATGCAGACTTTGAGCCACAAGCTAATCAGCCAGGTCAGGGCAAGGTTGATGGGAGGTTATCCGTCAAAGACGTTCCTTAATTAAGTAACCACCAACCTTCAGGCTTTCGGCCCTTAATCCCCTTCCTAGACACTAATTTAGTAGGAGTCAAATTCTAACACCTTTCCCCCTTAGGATAATCTCCTAATTGAGTCCGAGATGTCCCTAGGGCCAACGTCTACTCATTTTTAGTTAGGTTTGGGTTAGTGAGTGAGGAGATTGTTTGTAGGTTAAGGGAGGGTAATGACTTCCCCACCTTATCTTGTTTATAGGACAAGCCCTTAAATCAGTTTAGTGCAGTGTACAAGTATATAGAAAAAAAATAACATTCAAGCAATTTTTCATACAAGAATGAACCTTATACTAAATGCTATGCACACATACCTTGGCTCCAGCACTCTTCAACAGTAAATAGAAAATGAAATGAAATAGACACGTGCCTAAATGCAAAGTCTAAATCATTTTTAGCATTTACAATCAACTTTTTACTGTTGTGTTAAAAATGTATATACAGTGAGTCAAATAAGGAGATAAATGCTACAGAAATTCAGATTTTTAATTCAGCCAACCTGCAAAAATACAGGTTAGTAGTTCACTCAGTTTTGCCACTAAAATGTAGCAAATCTGAGGGCTTCTTGGCTCTGCTTTCTTGAGCAGAGTCCAAGGCCACTTATATGTCCACTGCAGTAAGAATTCCTTGTTGTTGAATCTGCACAAAAAAACAAAGAAGAAAGTTAACAAAAATGTAAACTTTTAAAGAGAGTAACTTACCGTCCCTCCCCGACAACGGCGCCAAAATTTTGATTGAGCTTTAACCTGTAAAAATACAGAATTTCAGAACTTTAAGATCAGAGAGTGCAAGTTACTCAATTCTACCGCAATAGCAAGTGGCTATGCGGGTCGTGATCCACAAGGAGGGACTAAGCGATGGAAGCTTTTTTTTTAGTAAGTTCTTTTTTATGTTACAAAGAATGGTTAAAGTTCTTCTTTAGTTCTTTAAAAGAAAAAGGAAAAATTGTTAAAGTTGAATTAGGAAGAAGATGGTAGATTAAGAAGGTGGAGAAAATAGAAGTGATATGTACAAGAAAATGAAAGAGAGTGAAAAAGATTTGGAAGATGTGGTGTTGGTGATCTAAACTAAAATGTACAAGAAAATAAAGAAAAACTAAAAATAATTACTTAGCTCCTTTTGACCAAAAGCTTACCTTAAATTTTTGGCGACGATGTTACCTTGAAGTGGAGGCAATCAGCGCATAGCCCATAAAAGTTGATTATTGTCTCTTCCACATTACATCATCAAGACAAAAAAAGCATGAAATGATACAGAGAGACTCAAATCCATCGTCATGAGCTATCGATGGCACTCGCAAAGGCAAGACTCTTTCGATGCTATAAGACTCACTTGGATAGCAATTGGTACAAGAATGAGTGAAGTAGAAAAGAAAAAAAAAAGAAGAACACTAAAACGAAGTACATACAAAAGGAAACTACAGATTCGATTTCATAACAATAAGAGAAAAGAAAGAAACCTTACACCAGTGTCACTCTCAGCACAAGCTTCGTTCTCGTTCTCCTATGAAACTCTGATCTCCTCTGATTTACATAAATTAAAACTAAAAATTACATGAAAAGAAAAACAAAAACCTACGTTAAAAAATGGAAAAGTGGACTAAATCCTAGCTCTGCATGATCGTCCCCCAGAGGCTCTGAAAATCCCAGTATTTATAGGCAAAACTCAACCTATAGGAGCGTATGAAGATAGGGGGAGCAAACGCTCCCCCTAACTCACCAACAAAGCCGCGGAAACGCGGCTTTGGTCGCGTTTTCGCGACCTGGCCACACCCTGTTGGTGGAACTCCCCGGTTTCGCGACTTGTATTTATCTTCAGCTGAATTTGCAGTTTAAGTCCGGGATTTTGACGAAATGGCCTTTGATCCTTGGCTTCAACCGATCGATTTGTAGGGATTTGTTCTAACTGGTTTTTAACCGATCTGAACCGACCTGATCTGCCCTAATTTGCTGAGTTCGAATTAATTCTGATTTAATTCAGAATTTGATGGGCTTTTGGGCTCATTTCTCTTCACTCTCCTTTAGGAATGGGCCTGCAAATAAATTAAACATTTAATTAGGAAAATGCAGAGTTTATTCTATAATAAGTAGGAGAATATGATAATAAGTGTGCAATATTAGTGACCAATCAGAGGCCTTCACGATATTTGAGCTCCGGAAAAAGTTAGGGCATTGGCATGCTAAGTGGGTTGAATTTATCCAGGAGTACACATTTGCCCTCAAACATTATGCTGGTGTTGAGAATAAGCTGTTGATGCTTTGAGTATGCTGGTCGCCACTTTGCAAACTATGATTGCAAAAGTGGTGGGGGTTTGATAGGATAATTCAGAATTATGCTACTTGTTGGGACTCTGTGATATTTACTCATCCTTAACTTAGGATCCACCTCACGATATTGTAGATTTCACCTTAGTCTATGGTTTTCTGTTTCAGGGTACTATATATTCATTCCCAACACTTGTTTGAGAGATCATTTGATATGGGAGTTACATGTAGGAGGACTTCTAGATACTTTGGGTGATGTAAGACCATTGTCATGGTGGAGAACAGGTTTTATTGTCTTGTGGCAAGAGGAATATTGCACGAGAGACTTGTCGAGTAGCCAAGTGTAGGAGCAAAACATAGATTTGTATACTGCACCTGTACCTAACACTCCTTGGTAAGACCTCATTATGGATTTTCTCTGGGACTTTCCCACAGTTTATAAAGCATGATTTCATTCTTGTTTTATTGGATAGGTTCTCAAAGATGGCATAATTCATTCCCTACAGAAAAATTGTTGGTGCATCGCACTAAATGAGTTTGTTCTAAAGGAGACAGTGCAGTTGCATGATTTACTAAAGACTAGTCTCCAACAGGGTATGCTAGATTTATAAATCACTTCTTGAAGACCCTATGGAGAAAATACAACATCAGTTTTCTGCTTTCTTTCATTCCCATGAAATGGACAAACAGAAGTTGTTAATCGGAGCTTAAGAGATTTGTTGAGATGTTTTGTTGTTGACCATATGTCGAGTTTTTTGAAGCAAAACAGTTAGGAGTTCTCCCCTGTTCCATTAAAAAGAAGTTAATGAAACATGCCAAATAAAAGATAGTCAAAAAATAAAATGCATTTCTCCTCGTAACAACACGCAGATATTGACTGACAAAACAGGTGTCAACAGCAAGGCAAAATGAAGGAGAAGGCTGGCTGCAAGACGTCCAGGATCACCCCTCTGAATCGGAGTCATCCACCGCTAGGTCGACGTGACCACCGTCATCAGTGGGTGCGCTAGAATCATCAGAATCCAGGAAAAGGGCGGAGGCTTTGGACTTGGCCTTCTCTGGTAGCAAACCTGTCCAAAAGGAGATGTTACCCAAAATATAATGAATCAACTGTAGTTGTGCGAAAAATACATCTAAAGATTCTATGATTTCTCTCCCTCCTGATGGCCAAACAAATGTTTTTTTTCCCACATGCTTTGCTTGGGTAGCAAGCTTGTGAGAAAGCTGAAAGATAGTTTATGGAGTGTTATTGTTGGGCTGACAATTAACCATTAAAAAGTTATATGTTAGAGGACTGTAAACCTAAATCAACCAAGTAGCTGCACCTAAGATTAGTCTGGTGGGACTAGAACATGCCAAGAACCCTAATAGCACAAACACACGCAGAGAGAGGGAGACAAGGATTTACGAGGTTCGGCAAGATGCCTACGACCCCGGGGCAAAAGAGAAATCTTGTATGATTTACAAGAGATTATAAGAGGATTACAAGGTTCTCTCAAGAACTCACTTAATTTTGGATTCAACCCTTGCACTTAAATCACCCCTCTAATTATAGGGAGAAGAAGAAAACCCCCAAATCAGTCCAGGTCGGGTCCAAAATTAACTCTGACCCGACGGTCGGTTGGTCGACCGCTTCCAAGAGTGCGGTCGACCCCCCCCGGTCGACCGCTCAATGCCCAATTCTTTGTAGGGTTCTCTGTAAAATATCGGTCGACCAAGCCAATGGGTTTCTTTACCTTTCAGGTTGATCGACCGCTCGATCGACCAATGTGCTGGGTATTTTCATCCTCTATGCACGTCAGTCGACCGTCCGGTCGATCGAAATCCTGTCAAGTTTTGTCATAGAATTTAAAAAACTCTATTACCAATGTTTTTAATCCTCTTTCTTCATTCTCCACCTCTGTGAATATTTTTCAAATCTGAGCCAAACTCTAATGAACTCTGGGCGAAATCGACATATGATCTCGGCGTAGCCATCTGCGCGAAATCGATACATGATATCAACTTTAGCAACTCGGCAAAATCGACACACGATTTCGACTTCAGCGATTGGGTTGCACCATTACGACTGCCTACGTACCCCTACCCTAGGGATCAAGCCATTCGTAGCTCATCCAAATGAACTCCACCGAGCTTAAGCAACCGGAAGGATGCGGAGCAAGTTTTTACAATGATTGAACTTGACTATGGGAATCACTTTTGTAAGCATGTCTACGGGATTGTCTTTAGTGTGAATCTTCTTCATTTCAATATCTCCATCTTCAAGAACATCCCGCACAAAGTGATACTTGACATCAATATGCTTCATTCTTGCATGATATACTTGATTCTTCACTAGATAGATAGCACTCATGCTATCACAATTGACCCGCAAGAAGTTTTGTTCGATCCCCAAGTCATCCATCAAGTCCTGAAACTAAATCGCCTCCTTTACAACCTCTGTCAGAGTCATGTACTCTGCTTCTGTTGTTGATAGAGCTACTGTAGACTCTAAAGTACAACGCCAACTCACCAGCGCCTGTGACAAGGTAAAAACGTACCCTGTAATGGACCGACGCTTGTCAAGATCACCAGCATAGTCAGAATTTACATAACCTGTCACTTTTGTTTACCACCAACATCATTCTCAAAAACCAATCCAACATTTACGGTACCTTTGATATACCACAGAATTCATCTCACAGCCTCCCAATGACCCCTATCAGAATCATGCATGTATCTAGATGCCATGCTTATAGCCTATGACAAATCGTGTCTCATGCACACCATAGCATACATAAGGTTACCAACTACACTAGCATATGGAACTTGAGACATATACTCACATTCATCTATCGTCTTCGGGACATTCTTGCTGAAAGCTTAAAATGAGGGGCCAATGGACTACTCACAGACTTTGTTTCACCACCAATCTGAAACTTCTAAAAGCACCTTTTATAAATAAGCTTTCTGAGTCAAACTCACTCTCCTTCACCCTGTCTCTATCAATTTCCATATGCAGTATCCTCTTTACTTCTCCCAGATCCTTCATTTCAAACTCAAAAGATAAGTGTACTTTAACTTGTCTATCAATGATCTGTTCTTAGAAGCTATTAGCATATCATCTACATACAATAATAGATAAATATACTCCCTACTTGGTAACTTGCGAAAATAAACGCATGGGTCATATAAGCTCCTGAGTAACCACGACCACTCAAACTTTTCGAAGCGCTTGTACCATTGTCTCGGTGACTGCTAAAGTCTATATAGTGACTTCTCAAGTTTACACACCAACTTCTCCTTCCCTGCAACTTTAAATCCCAACGGTTGTGTCATGTAGATCTCCTCCTCAAGATCGCCATGCAAGAAAGCAGTCTTTACATCAAGTTGATTCAGCTCATAGTTATATTGTATTGGAAGTGTCAACAATATACGAATGGAAAAGTGTTTCACAATCGGTGAGAACACCTCATTGTAATCTATACCCTCTCTCTAAGCACAACCCTTGGCTACCAATCTGACCTCCAGAGATCCTTCTTTCTTTGCATAAACCCATTTGCTTCCAATGGGTTTCTTCCCTTTGGGCAACTCTGCGAGTTTTCATGTGTCATTGATATGGTGTTTCTCAATTGTTTGATCAGTAATAGATCATCAATAATTGGTATTAGAGTGATGGCTAGCAAGACGACCACGACAACTAAGTTCGAAGTGAAGAAATTCAATGGGAAGTCTAACTTTCTGTTATGGAAGATGCGAGTAACATCGTTGTTCGTGAAGGAGAGCACACACAAGACCCTGCTTGGTATTGAGAAGAAGTCATCAAAGATGGAGGATGATGAGCGAAACGACATCGACTTTCGCACAAAGGCGACAATCATACTATGCCTATCAGATGAAATCCTCTACAACGTGATGAACAAAGAGACAACTGCTAGTCTTTGGTATAGGCTGGAGAGCCTGTACATGACAAAGAGTTTATCGAATAAGCTCTTCATGAAGAAGCAGTTATACAGTCTTCGGATGAAAGAAGGTACGCCTATTCTACAACATCTCAATGCTTTTAATAGAATTTTAAGCGATTATTAGCTCTAAAGATTAAGCTAGAAGAAGAAGACAAAGTCTTCTATTACTCTCTTCTCTTCCATCAAGTTATGACCACTTGGCGACCACTATCATGTATGTTAAGGAGATCTTAAAGTTAGAAAATGTCAGGCAGATGCTCCAGAATAACGAACTGATGAAGAAGACAGATTCTATGGAGGAGGACTCAGGATTGTTTGTCAAGGGCCAAAAGGAAAGATCAAAGAGTAGGGGGCCCAAGGAATCCAGAGGCTTCTAGCAATTTCTTTTGCTACTTTTGCAAGAAACCAGGACACATCAAGAAAAATTGTATGAAATATAAGGAGATGCTGAAGAGAAAAGGCGGCAAAGATTTTGATGGGGCTAGTACCAGTGAAAAGTCAGATCAAGCCGGGGTTGTTGAAGAAGCAGATAAGGATTCATGTGATGTCTTGAAAGCTGAGTCAGGAAAAGGTAAATACTCAGGTGCTTGGTTACTTAACTCGGGGTGCACATATCACATGTGCCTAAAAAGGGAGTAGTTTAATACTTACAAGCCTTATGATGGAGGCTCTGTCTTGATGAGAAACGACACCGTGTGTAAGACTGTTGGCATCGGCAACATCCGTATGAGGATGTTTGATGGACAAGTTCGAACGCTCACAAACGTTCTACACGTTCCGGATTTAAAGAAAATCTTCTCTCATTAGGAGCTTTGGAAGCTCGTGGGTACAAGTTTTCTGGTGCAGATGGAGCAATCAAAGTTACTAAAGGCTCCATGACGATTCTCAAAAGAGAACGAACAACAAACTTGTACAAATTGACAGGAAGCATTATTATTGGTGATGCTTTAGCAGCAACAGAGAGGGGGGTTCCTATAAGACTTTGGTACATGCGTCTTTGACACACGAGCGAGAGAAGTTTTCGAGTCCTACACAAAAAGAGTGCTTTACCAGATATCAAATATTACAAACTTGATCTTTGTAAATTTTGCATTATGTGTAGGCAACGTAGAGTAGCTTTCTCTACATCTCAGCACAAGACAAAGGGCTTGCTAGATCTCATACACACGGATGTGTGGGGGCCTTCGCTAGTAGCATCCATTAGAGATGCAAGGTACTATTACTTTTATAGATGATTTTTTAAGAAAAGTTTGGGTATACTTCTTGAAGCAGAAATTAAAAATATTTCAGAAGTTCAAGGAATGGAAAATTTTGGTGAAAAATCAGACGGGGCAGAAGGTGAAAGTCTTGAGGTCCGATAATAGAGGCGACTACACCTCCAAAGAATTCAAAGACTACTTAACAAGTAAGGGCATCAAACACCAGCTAAGTATTTCAGGACGATCGGAATATAACAGAGTAGCAGACCATATGAATCGGATACTTATAGAGCGTGCTTGCAATATCAGATTACAGGCTGACATGTCAGAAGGATTTTGGGCAGAGGCGGTGAATCATGCGAGTTATTTGGTAAACATGTCACCATCAACAACTATTGATCTTCCGATCCCAGAGGAGATATGGGGAGGAGTATCTATGGACTATTCAATCTTACGGATTTTCAGTTGCCCCGCATATATTTTGGTTGATAATCAGAAAAAAAAACAAAGTAGAGTTCAAGTCTAAGAAGTGTATCTTCATCGGGTTCACCAAAGGAGTCAAGAGTTTTAGACTTTGAGATCCTGAGAAAAGTGCGCCTTTACCAGTAGAGATGTAGTCTTTGATGGAGATTCAACGTTACGTGAAAAGTCAGCGACGGAGGATAAAGTGTAAGGTAGAGCTTCAGACAGTTCAGCAGCGGACACTCAGGAAAAGGGAGTCGAATTCTCAGATAACCCTAAGAGGCCTGAAGGGTCAGAAGAGAACTCCTTAGATTCACATAGAGACAAACAGGATGCTACTCAAGAGTAACCTAGACCGTTTAGACGGTCAGTCAGAATTACAGTACCACCAATAAGGTATGGCTGGGATGAAGATCATGTCGCTTTCGCATTAGTAACAAAAACAGGAGAATCTGACAGTTACAGGAAAGTGATCAAGGCAGATGACCACGGCATGTGGATTACAACCATAGAGAAAGAGATAGAGTCTTTAGATAAACATGGACGTTAGTTGATCTTCCAAAGGACTCCAAGGTAATAAGTTACAGATGGGTCTTTCGCAAGAAGGATAATGAGAGGCACAAGACAAGGTTTATTGCTAAAGGATATGCTCAGAATGAGGGTATTGACTACAATGAGATTTTCCCTCCTGTAGTCAAGCATACATCTATTCGGATGTTATTGGCGATAGTGATTCAATTTGATCAAGAGTTAGAGCAGATGGACGTCAAAATAACGTTTCTGTATGGTGAGCTGGAGGAGAAGATATACATGAAATAACATGAAAGTTATATTCAGGAGGGTAAAAACAAATTATGTCTTCTAAAAAAGTCCCTCTATGAACTTAAGCAGTCTCCCAGGCAGTAGTACAAACGGTTCGACTCTTTCATGATCAAGGCCAAATACAACCGATGTCAGTATGATAGTTGTGTCTATTTTAAGCAGAGTGATGATCCGACATATTTGCTGTCATATATGAATGATATGCTGATTGTTGCGAGAAACAAAACACATATTCAGAAGCTTAAAGCTCAGCTCAAAAAGAAATTTGACATAAAGAATTTAAGAGAAGCCAAGAAGATCTGAAAATCGCTCGAGACAGAGGCTCACGAAGAATTTGGCTATCCCAGGAGAACTATGTTCTCAAGATGTTGGAGAGATTCAATGTGGCAGAAGCAAGACCAGTCACCACTCTTTGATAGGTTACTTCAAATTATCCTCCAAGCAGTGTCCACAATCACCGGTAGAGGAGAAAGAAATGTCTCGAGTACCATATGCTAGTGCGGTGAGATCACTCGTGATGTGATGGTCTGTGCTAGGCCTGACTTAGCCTATGCAGTTAGTACAGTAAGTCAGTTCATGTCAAATCCAAAACGCAACATTGGAAAGCAGTGAAGTGGGTGCTACGATATCTGCGAGGGACTGCGAGACTAGGCTTGGTGTTTCAGAGATTGAAAATAGAGAAGCCTAGGTTTCTACAAGCCTATGTTGATGCAGACTATGCAGGAGATCTTGATCAACGAAGATTTACGATGGGTTATGTGTTCACAGTAACTGAGTGCATCATTAGTTGGATAGCAGAGTTGTAAGATATAATTACTCTTTTAACGGCAGAAGCAGAGTACATGGGTGCAGTTGAGGCGTCAAAGGAAGCTTTGTGATTGAGAGGATTGATTGAGATGCTCAGTATCATATAGGATTCAGTTCGGGTTCATTGCGACAGCCAGAGTACTATTCATCTCGCTAAAGATTACAGGTATTACAAGCGGACGAAGCACATTGATGTAAGATTTCACAAGATACGTCAGTGGGTCATGGATGATAATGTGATCGATTTGATAAAGATCAGAAGAAGAATCCAGCGGATATAATGACAAAGACCATCCTGGTGGAAAAGTTCAGAGTATCTCTGAATTTTATCAAGATTCTCCAAAGGTAAACTGGCGAACGAGTTCTTGGAAGGGAGCCATGTGAAGTCACAAAAGGAGGGAGAAAGGAAGGCGAATGAAGCAGAGGCCAATTTCTACGGAGGGACTCAATGAACATGAGTCAAGGTAGAGATTGTTAGTATTTTGAGTGCCTCATATATATTGGAGAAGAATTTAGGTTCTTTGGCAGTTTCCTAATACAGATCTATCTCTTATTTTGGTTTGGACACGGGTTTTCTATTTCTCTAAGGAGGTGCTGATTTGAGTTTATGTTGGATTAGGATCATCCCAGGTGTCTATATAAACCCCTCAGGGGTGGCCTTTTTGAAGGTGTATCAAGAATTTAAGAGAAATTCTAGAATTTCACTATTGAGAGTTGTGAGAGAGATCTCATTATAACTCTTGTATTTTTTTCAATAAATATTTCTCCCCTACTCCCGTGGACGTAGGCACATTGCCGAACCACGTTAAATCTTGTGTTCCTTAGTTGTGTGGTGATTGATTGTTAGTGGTAGATCTTCTACGCTTCCGCTTCCACTGCCGAGTCTTTGACTTGGTATTCCTTTGTTATTTGATCGGTGACAGATCATTAACAAAGAGGAGCTCCATCACAGAGTCTAATGCTGGTGAAATGGTGGGACTAAATTATCAAAATCAACAGGTGCCTCTTCCGAATTGTTTCTCTCATCTTTATTTACATTATCAGTTGTCATATATGTTAACATGTTTAACCACAATGCCCAGGATCTATAGAAAATTGAGCAATATTTACCTCTCCTGGTGCACTTGGTAGAGCATGTTGCCTCTCATTCCAAGTCTTCCGAGGTACACAGTTGGGTTTCGAACTTAAAGATACAATGGTCTAGCACCATGACTTCGGCTTGTTTCATAAAAATCGGGGGTCCAAGGTTCTTCCGTGTTGATAACCTGCATTTTGAACTTGGAATGATTCGTTTCCTTTATGGGGCAGTTTTACGAGAGAGGGCTTTCGAAACTTTACCAACAGGTGATTAAACAGTTCTTTTACTGGAGTCATGTTTTCTCTGATTAGTTAATACGGTTTCTCTCATGCACCTTCAATTTTACAGCAGACTTAGTGGAGAGTGCCACTCTATTCAGGAAAACTGCAGGAGTTTACAATCATCTGGCCGAGAAAGTACTTCTTACCTTAAAGTACTTGTTGCCAAAGGAAAGCCCAGTAGAAGCTTACCCCATCTTTATCCTCCATTATGAGCCTCATATGCTTGGCTGATGCCCAGGTCAGTTTTCTTTCATGAATTTTCATTCTTCCCGTATGAACGTAGTCTTTTCCCTCAAGAATGTTGAGTGTTGGTCATTTTGCTAGTAGGACAGAAAAATAATAGCATACACCACGATTTCAGGGCAAAATGTAAGAATTTATTCCTGGCTCATATGTCGGCTATCTTCTATGCACACACGCAAATGAACAGATTCCTAATAATACCACCAATCAAATGAACACATTTTGCAAGCATTAAGCATGGTTTATGCAAGGCTTAATCTTCATCAGGTTTTGAGAATGAAAGCATAAATGTTTAGCAAAAGTTTAATGTCAAGAGATTGTCGTGTTTCAAACTAAGAAGGGCAGACGCTAACATAAGAGATGAATTCAATATGATGTAGACATGAAGATACAACAGAAATCAATTAAAGTTTAGTAAGAGTATGACACATGTGGCAAAGTGTAGAGGAGAGGGCAAAAATAGGAGACAAAATTTTTAACTTTATGACAGGACTGCGATCGACCGGGCGCTCGACCGACATGCACAAGGTTTGGATCGGTCGACCACTCGGTTGACTGAAGATGATAGAGGGAGAGAAACCCAGTTGGTCGGTCTGGACAAAGGTGATTCTGGGCCAGAACTGTTGTAGATTTGGGAGTTTTCTCTCCCCCCTATAAATAGAGAATGTAACCCATTTTGTGGGATATGAGAGAAAAAGTGAGTTTTTAAGAGAATCAATTGTAAATCTTCTTATAATCTTGTATAAATCAAAAAGATCTCTCTTGCCCCGGGGACGTAGGTAATCTTGTCGAACCTCGAAAATCTTTGTCTCCCTCTCTTTCTTTGTGTTTGTCCTTCTAGGGTTATGTTCTTGGGCTGGTCCAGATTCAACAAGTGGTATCAGAGCTCTAGGCAATGCTTGGGCCTCGTTTGGTAGAGTGTATCTTGATTTGGAGCTTGGTTCTTGGAGATTCAAACTTTGAAGTAGATAAAAATCAGATTTTTGTTGTGTTGGATCTCATCTTCTACACTGGGTGAAGGATCAATTGGAAACTCTTCTTAGGATTTCAATTGAATGTAAAAATACTATTTTTATCTCGTAGATCATTCCGGTTATTGTTATACTTGCTTGTTTGGTTGAATTTGGAGTAGAAATGACCAAAAAAAACATCTGATAGTACTGGTTCTTTTGTTGTAAAGAACATACAAAACTATCACCGCATGAAAATTGATGTGGTAAAGTATGATGAAACCAACAATTTCGGATTGTGGAGATGTGAAGTATTGAATGTGCTAAATGCACAAAACTTGGAGGATGCTCTCGAATTACAAGAGAGGCCAGAAGAGATGGAGGAGAAGATTTGAAAGAAACTGAATAGAACTGTGTATGGAGTGATTAGGTCATGTCTATCATAAGAACTAAAATATAATGTAATGAATTAGACTTCTGCAAAAAAAATTTGGGAGACCCTTGCGAGCAAATATTTGACGAAGAGTGTCAAAAATCGCTTACATTTAAAGAGGAGACTGTATCGTTTTCAGTTGAAGAGGGGGTTTCTATTAGCGATCATATCAACACTTACACGAAGCTTCTCACGGACTTAGCGAATGTGGATGTCTTGATTAAGGAGAAAGACAAAACCTTGATATTGTTGAACTCTCTACCCGATGAGGGATATGAGACCTTTGCCCTCATCCTGATAAATAGAAGAACATTACTGAAATATTTTAAGGTCACTACCGCTCTTATGAATCTCGAGTTGAGATGAAAGCACAAAGAGTCCTTAGGTGGTACATCGGCACCGTGAGAGGAAAAAGTTCAAACTAAAGAGGAGGAAATCAGGGTAGATCGAAATCAAAATCACGATATAGCAACCGTAGTTTGACTTGTGATCAATGTGCATTTTGTAAACAAACTGGTCATTAGAAGAAGAATTTTCCCGAGCTCAAGAAGAAGAACAAGCTAAAGGAGAGTCAAGAAAACCATCAGAGGTGAATGCCGCCAAGTCATATGGAAATGAATCTAATTCTTCTACTTTCTCACTCTCTATCAGACCATCAATCTGTTACTCGGATGCTTTAGAGTGGCTATTGACACGGGGCTACCATCATATATGTCCCAGGAGAGAATAGTTCTCTAGTTTAGAGAAGTTGAACAGTGGCGTAGTAATCATGAGAAATGACGTCACAGATCAGATGGTTGGGATAGGTACCGTTCGAATCAAGATGTTCGATGGTTGTCCTCAGATGAAGAAGATCTCGGTTGGAGCTGTAGAGTCAAAAGGGCTCACGATGATGTTAGAGAATGAAATTCTCAAGGTCACAAAGGGGTCCTTGGTTGTGATGAAGTGGATCAGAGACAGGAACTTGTATTACTTGAAGGGTAGTACAGTCACAGGTTCTTTGACAGATTCAGTGATTTCAGATGTAGATGCTACTCAATTATGGCATATGAGATTTGGTCACGCAGGTGAGAAGTCGATGCAAGTCTTGACAAAGTAAGGCTTATTAAAGATTGCAAAGACCTGTAAATTGAAATTCTATGAGCACCGCGTACTGGGCAAGAAGACCAACGTGAAGTTTGACACCGCTATTTACCAAACGAAGGGAATTCTCGATTATGTGCATACAGATATTTGCCCCCCTAAAAATGCATCTCTAGAGAGAAACATTATTTTATCTCATTTGTGAATGATTACTCTAGGCGGAATTGAGTGTACACCATATCACATGAAAGTGAAATCCTAGATATCTTTGTGGAGAGAAGAAAGAGAAGGGAGTTATAAACCAACAGAAAGATCAAGATACTCAGGTCCGATAATAGAAGAGAGTAAAAGAGTGATTCATTTCTGCAGTTGTGCCATGATGAATGCATTGAGAGACACTTCACAGTTAGGGAAACTCTGCAACAAAATAGGGTGACAGAAAGATTTAACCGTACCTTACTGGAGAAGATATGCTTGTTGTCAAACATTGGACTGAACAAGTCTTTTTGGGCAGAAGCTATGACTTATGCGAATCGTCTTATAAACATGTTGTCACCGTCTGCGATAAGAGGAAAGACTCCGATGGAAATGTAGTCGGACAAAGCTGCTACAGATTATGATATGCTCAGAATATTTTAGTTTCTGACTTATTATCATGTTAGTGATGGGAAGTTGGAACCTCGAGCAAGAAATACCATATTTTAAGGGTTCAAAAAAGAAGTGAAAGGCTACAAGTAATGGGACTCTGAATACCAAAATATAGTTTTAAGTAGAGATGGCACTTTTAATGAGTCTTTTATGGTGAAGACTTCAAGCTTTACAACAGGTGGTGAGAGGCCAAACCAATGGTATATTGCAGTGGATTGAGAGATATGCATGTTAACCGTCTCCAGATAGTACTGTATCATTTAGGGTGTCGTATATTGTGACACAGTACAAGCATCATTTACAAGAAGAAGAAGAAGATAAAATAATGTAATTGAGGATCCAGAGCCAGAGAGTCAGGTCCAGAATTTTATTGTAGCATACAAGCCCAAAAGGAATATATGAAAACTGGCTCAATTTTTTGATATAGTGGTGGCCTATGCACTTCCAGTAGAGGATGTGGAGGATAGTGTTTCAAGTCCATTTAGAGAAGCAGAGTTAAGCTCTGAGTTTGTGTTTAGACGGGAAAGGTGTTGTATTGTGGAGTATAATTTGCACACAAAATATATTCAATAAAAAGAGATAAGGTTTAGATTCAACCTCAAGTGCTTTGATCACTCCACAAATGTATTCCAAATGATTAATGTACCCTTTCCTATCTCCGTTATAGCATGAGCTATACCGAGTCGATTCTCAGGGAGAGCTTGCGATGGAAGCATTACGGTTCGTAGTGAAGAAAGAAAACGAAGATTCTTCTTTGCTTTAAAAGAATGAAAACAAATTGGAAAAAGAAATGAAAGAATCGGTGGATATGTTCATGATGGGAATGAAAAGAAATCAAAACAAGATTGGCTTTTGGATTAACACTAAAAGAAAGAAAACTTTGAAAAGACTCTTAGAATGAGAAGATCATGACTAGCTAACCTTACTACCTTGCTAAAAACTTACTAAACTCCGTGATGGTGAATGCATGCCTCATGTTGATTCATCGGCAAAGATTTGTCTTGCGTGTTGGTCTAATTACTTTCCCACTTGGATGACGGGTGATCATTCTTGGATTTGTCTTGTAGCCTCATAGATGTCATTGGCATACAATTAGACTTTCAATAATGGAATCAAAAGAGCTACACTCAAGGGATGCTAAGGAAGAAGATACAACATTCATTAATGGAAGTAAAGAAGTTGTACAACAAATAGCATATTGGTGATCCATCTCCATGTTCCATCAAGGCACTTGTTCTAAAGACAAGGCTTTAAATGAGGCACACATGAATCATATGGAATTACAACAAGAACTTGCCAAGCAATGAAAGTAACCCATCGGAGAAGAGAAGGCCATACAACTTGCAAGATTAAAGATAGCAATCACCCATGAGTTAGTAGTTAGCAAGGTTAGTGGTTAGCTAGTTCATGTTAGAAAAGTTAGCTACTAGCCATAAGAAAAGAAAAGCAAAGTATGAATTAAATTGCAAGTAAAGTAAAGCTAGAAGTAAAGAAAGCAAGTAATACTAGAAAATGCTCAAGTAGAGAAGAAGAGAATGGATCAATCCTTGCTTCACAAGTTGTCACACCTTGGTATACACAAGCTTTCTCTCTCTTACAACTCTCTTTTGCAGAATTTCTAAGGAGGAAGAAGAAGATCTAAAGCACTAAAATCCTAGAGAAAAAATATAAAATTACAAAGCTTTATCCTCTAATCTCTCCTCTCTCTTCTCTCCTCTCTCTTTTCGCAAGCCCTGGTCCTGTATTTATAGCCTCAGAGAGAAGCATCTAGAGCCCAGTTTGTTGGAGGGAAATCCGGGCTCCAACAACCCTGTAACTGCCGCAAATTGGCGGCAAAGCGCGGCAAAATCTTGGCCGTTCAGGCCAGATTTTCTGGTACAGGTTTGTTATGAGTTTGTTATCCACGTGGCCTTCTGGAAGATTGAGTTGGCGCGAGGATCTCTCTTGATTCTGGATTCAAATTTGGGCTCTCTTTTGGGCTTTGAATTAATTCCCTTTAATTATTGCTAATTAAAGAGAATTTGGGCCTTTTCTCTTTTAAGATGTGGACCTGCAAAAATAGAGAGAATATGAGTAAAAATCATATTTTTATTTGTAATATGCATGGGAATAATGTGGTAAAATATGCAGAATTGAATACCAATCACACCCCCACACTTATTCTTTTGCTCGTCCCGAGCAAAACAAAGAAAAGAAAAACTATACTACCAATTTTATTACACCACTTTTGCAGGTGACGCGATTGCACTGAGCACGTGCAACAAGCCGTTAAACCTCTAGGTTACCCTAGAGGAGGAGTGTTGTCTCCTGAGGGTTTTCAGCGGATTACACCCACAAAATCCATAAAGAAAGAAGACAAATGTTAGTGTTTTGAAAACGCATTTTGAAAGAGAGACATGTTTTCAAACTATTTTTGCAAAAATATAAGTGATCTTAGGTCATAAGTCCACCTATAATTATTCTTCCTTAAACTTAGTCCCTATGCAAGATCTTGTCTTCAATTAAGGTAAGAATTCAAAATTGGATTGAATATTTTATCTCTCATAAAACCTAGATAATATGCACTTTGTGATAGTGAAGATTTCTGGGATTTCAACTCTAACCATCAAGCCATTTATTTATATATTTATTTTCTTTTTCTTTTTCTTCTTCTTTTTTTTTCTTCTTCCCTTAGTTTCCTTAGGCTTTCTAGTTCACCTATGTAGCGAGCCTATAACCGATGACTCCCGAACCAGACGGTCCTAGGGCACCAGATGAGAAAACATCCCTCGGGTTTAAGGACTCGAGTGAAAAAGGCCACAAAACTAAGAGGGATTATTTTTTTAATCACCGTTAGGCGTAAATAATCATGCTTCTTGAGGCATAATTATCCAGCTTAATAAGTGATGTTCTATTTATATATTTTTTTTCTTTTTTTTATATTTTTATGGCCTTTTTGGTCTTTGTTTCCATCCCAAAAATTGTGTAAGTGCGATGTACATACTATCTAAGGCAAAAAATTCAAGATAAAATTATCTCCCCAATTTATCTTACTTAGCCTATAATTTTAAACAAGATCCATTATTTCAACTAGGTTTAAGATGTCATAATTAAGGCTTTCTTAATTTCTAAGATCATCTTAATTTTCTTAAAAATAGATCAAAACTTTTGTCTCTTATTTCAAAAAGTTTTTTTTATATTTCTAAAAGAAGTGAAAAAGAAAGAAAATCTAAAAACTCTATGTTAGTAAACCCTCCCCCACACTTATTTCATGCATTGTCCTCAATGCATCATGATATATGTATGCATGAAATAGGTAAGAGGTAAGAAACTTTTATTTATAAGAAAGTGCAAAAAATTATTTACAAAGAGTATATACAAGTGTAACCATTACCTAGGCTTTTGGTCGTTTTCCTCTGGCCCGTTTCCCATCGTTCCAGTGCGTCTGCTTTCGTGAGCTCAGTTGGGAAACGGTTTGAATTATTTTAGCCCTAGCTATTTCCAGATTCAATTGTTTATTATTATCATTCACCCTCATTCCACCACATTGTTCACTAAAAAATTCCTTATCACCACTCTCACTCTGAATCTCATCACTTCCAATGGTAAGGAATTTCAGCTCCTCTCCATACAATTCTTCAAAACTAAGGTCAACATCCGGAAGTGTGCAATCAGTTAGCTGACCCCGAGTTGACACATCTAGACACATGATCTCATCAGCAAACAGGTCTTCAAAGGATATATCAATCGGAGGTTCGAATACAGTCAGAGTTGGCTCATTGAAAGTGAAAATATCCAAATCAACTTTCCCCTTTTTAAAGGGGACTCGGATAAGAAATCACAAGATTGTGACTCATCTTTTGGATCTTCACCTTCTTCCTCACAATTGTTACTAATGAAACTAACCTCAAATGTTTGATCTTTTGTTTTACGAGGTTGTGTGTGGAAGACATTGTGTTCATGAGTCATGTTACCAAAGGTTAACCTCATTGATCCATTCCGACAATTAATGATGGCATTTGCAGTAGCCAGGAATGGTCGTCCCAAAATGACAGGAATTTGAGCCTTTTGATTGGAATTTGACACAGGTTTTGTTTCAAGGACTACAAAGTCAACAGGATAAATGAATTCCCCAACTTTGACAAGGACATCGTGAATTTCCCCCTGGGGTCTAGTGACAGAGCGATCAGCCAATTGTATGGTCATTTGGGTAGGACGGAGATCTCCTAACCCTAATTGCTGATACACAGAGAAAGGCAGGAGATTGATGCTGGCCCCCAAATCAAGAAGTGCCCTATTAATGGTAGTCTGTCCTATGATGCATGAAATGGTGGGGCTCCCTGGGTCTTTGTATTTAACAGGAATTAGACCATTGAGCAGCTCGTTGATGGATGATGCTAGGAAGACTTTTTTAGGGACTTGTGTTTTCCTCTTCTTGGTGCACATTTCCTTTAAGAATTTAGCATATGATGGTACTTGTTGTATGGCATCAAGAAGAGAGACATTGATTTGGACCTTATTGAACATTTCTTTTATCTTCTCCATGTGAGCATTTGTCTTGGGATTCTTAAGCCTATTTGGAAATGGTACAACAGGCTTATAGGGTTGCTCATCTACCTTTTCTTTACCCTTGGCTTTTGAAGTGGATGGCTCTGTACTAGAAGATGGTTTGTCAGAAGTTGGTTGCATTGGGACAGGAGGTGTTAGCTTTGGTGCTAGATGAGATGGTGGACTAGAAACCTTATTGTCTACTTGTTTTCCAGATCTCAGGGTATGAATAGCATGACATTGACTGGGTCCTGAATCTTCCACTTCATTCAAAGGGAAGTGATGTTTTGGATTTGACAATGGCTGGCTTGGGAACATTCCATTTTGTCTCTCAGCTAATTGCCTGATCTGGACCTGAACTTTATTCATCTCCTGCTGATGGTTCTTTGTAAAGGTTTCTAGCATTTTCCTCAACTCTGATATTTCTGAATTATTCTGGGGTGGATGTTGATAATACGGAGGCTGGAATTGTGATTGGTAGTGTGGTGGGTTCTGATATGGTTGTGAATGTGGTGGACTTTGAGATGAATGAACATACAGTGAATTATGATTGAAACTGGATGTGTGAGACTGAGCATTATATGGATATGGAAGTGGTGGTTTATGATGCTCAGGACCAGACTGATTCCACGAAAAATTTGGATGGTTCTGCCATCCTGAATTGTAAGTGTTGGAGTATAGGGGTCTGGTAAATGCTGCATTCAAGTTCTCCTGATATGATTGGGGCTGATACAAAGGACACTCCTCAAAGACATGGTTAAGGTCATGACAGTAGGTGCAACCCGGTTTAATCACAGGCAATGGGTTGACCTGATTTACAACAGAATTTCCCCTAGACTCAAGCAGTTCTATCCTCTTCATCAATTGTGTGATCTTGGCTTCTGCGGCTATAGAGGATTCTATGGAGTGCATACCAGTTCTGGAAGTGGTGGGCGTAGATTTATCAGGACATGACTCCCACTGAATGGTTTTCTCAGCTAAAGTTTCAAAGAGATCCCACCCCTGATGCTCATCTTTCTTCAAAAATTCCCCTTGGCACATGGATTCAAGGAGGGTTTTCGTTTGGTAATCTAGACCGTCATAGATAATCTGGCACAGACGCCATTTCTCTATGCCGTGATGAGGACATAAGGCTAGAAGGTCTTTGAAACGCTCAAGATACTTCCAGAAAGGTTCATTTGGTTCCTGCTTGAATTGCATTATATTCTTTCTTATGAGGGCTGTTTTGTGGATAGGATAGAATTTCTTAAGAAAGACTTTAACAAAATCATCCCAAGAAGATATGGAACTGACAGGAAGATTGTAAAGCCATTTCTTAGCTAAATCCTTAAGTGCAAACGGTATGAACCGTAACCTAACAACATCCTCGGTCAGTTGGAAAATTCTCATCTTTTGGCATACCTCTTCAAACTCACGAATAAAGAGGTACGCGTCCTCAGACTCAAGACCATGGAATCGGGGAAGTGTATTAATGAATTACGGTTTCAGCTCGAAGTGATTTCCATTAAATTCGGGAGAAGAATGCAAGATGGAAGGGAGGTGCGAATCGGATAAAATCGATCTTGAAGTGAGACGTTTTCCATAATGTCAAGTGGTTGTGTAAGTGCAAGTGTAGAAAGTCTAACAAGTCTTGCAGATTCTGAATCACGGAACCACTCTTGCATATACAATCACAAACAACGTGCACCGATCACACCAGCGAAAAAGAGAAAATAACAAACAATAAAAGAAAAAAAATCAATCCAAGCTATCTAGGATTCCTGGACCTAGACGACTCCTAACTGATTAGATCGTCCACAGGAGGTTTAGTGTAGACTTTGACTACAAGCTAATCAGCCAGGTAAGGGCAAGGTTGTTGGGAGGTTTTCCGTCAAAGACGTTCCTTAATTAAGTAACCAGCAACCTTCGGGCTTTCGACCCTCAATCCCTTTCCTAGACACTGATTTTACAAAAGTCAATTTCCAACACTTTTCCCCTTAGGATAATCTCCTAAGTGAGTCCGAGATGTCCCTAGGGCCAGCGTCTAGCAGTTTTTATTTAGAAGCTTAGGATTGTGAGTGCTTGGGAAAATGATTTGTCGGCTAAGGAAAGGGTGATAAAATCCCCACCTTATCTTTTTTATGGGTAATGCCCTTAGAATTGATTTGTGCAAGTGTACGATGTAAACAAACAAGGTTCACTCAAAGCGGAATTAAATCAAACAAAGAGTGAGTCCTAGTCAATATGCAATGCGTACGTACCTTGTCTCCAGCACTCTTCAACAGTAAAAGTAAAGGAATTGAAAGACACGTGCCTAGAGATGCAAATGTCTAAACAAATTTTTTAACTTTGCAACAAATTTTTTACTGTTGATTATTAGCAGATATAAGGTGAAGCATACAAGATTAATTATTGCAGCAGCTGTATTTTGCAGAGCAAGCAACCCTGCAGAAAGTTGGTCAGTAGTCAACTCCTCCTTGCCGCAATTCTGCGGCAAAAGCCGTGAATCTGCGGCAATTCAGAGGGCTTCTGGTTTCTACTTTCGAGAGCAGAAGCCCAGAGCCACTTATATGTTTTTGCAATGCAAATTTTCCTGTTTTCTTCACCTGTAACCTGCAACAGAGAAGAAGATTCGTTTAGTTTCTCACTTGAAATCAAAAACCGTTGCTCTCCCCGGCAACGGCGCCAAAAATTTTGTTTAGACGGAAAGGTGTTGTATTGTGGAGTATAATTTGCACACAAAATATATTCAATAAAAAGAGATAAGGTTTAGATTCAACCTCAAGTGCTTTGATCACTCCACAAATGTATTCCAAATGATTAATGTACCCTTTTCTATCTCCGTTATAGCATGGGCTATACCGAGTCGATTCTCAGGGAGAGCTTGCGATGGAAGCGTTACGGTTCGTAGTGAAGAAAGAAAACGAAGATTCTTCTTTGCTTTAAAAGAATGAAAACAAATTGGAAAAAGAAATGAAAGAATCGGTGGATATGTTCATGATGGAAATGAAAAGAAATCAAAACAAGATTGGCTTTTGGATTAACACTAAAAGAAAGAAAACTTTGAAAAGACTCTTAGAATGAGAAGATCATGACTAGCTAACCTTACTACCTTACTAAAAACTTACTAAACTCCGTGATGGTGAATGCATGCCTCATGTTGATTCATCGACAAAGATTTGTCTTGCGTGTTGGTCTAATTACTTTCCCACTTGGATGACGGGTGATCATTCTTGGATTTGTCTTGTAGCCTCATAGATGTCATTGGCCTACAATTAGACTTTCAATAATGGAACCAAAAGAGCTACACTCAAGGGATGCTAAGGAAGAAGATACAACATTCATTAATGGAAGTAAAGAAGTTGTACAACAAATAGCATATTGGTGATCCATCTCCATGTTCCATCAAGGCACTTGTTCTAAAGACAAGGCTCTAAATGAGGCACACATGAATCATATGGAATTACAACAAGAACTTGCCAAGCAATGAAAGTAACCCATCGGAGAAGAGAAGGCCATACAACTTGCAAGATTAAAGATAGCAATCACCCATGAGTTAGTAGTTAGTAAGGTTAGTGGTTAGCTAGTTCATGTTAGAAAAGTTAGCTACTAGCCATAAGAAAAGAAAAGCAAAGTATGAATTAAATTCAAGTAAAGTTAGAAGTAAAGAAAGCAAGTAATACTAGAAAATGCTCAAGTAGAGAAGAGAATGGATCAATCCTTACTTCACAAGTTGTCACACCTTGGTATACACAAGCTTTCTCTCTCTTACAACTCTCTTTTGCAGAATTTCTAGGGAGGAAGAAGAAGATCTAAAGCACTAAAATCCTAGAGAAAAAATACAAAATTACAAAGCTTTATCCTCTAATCTCTCCTCTCTCTTCTCTCCACTCTCTTTTCGCAAGCCCTGGTCCTGTATTTATAGCCTCAGAGAGAAGCATCTAGAGCCCAGTTTGTTGGAGAGAAATTCGGGCTCCAACAACCCTGTAACTGCCGCAAATTGGCGGCAAAGCGCGGCAAAATCTTGGCCGTTCAGGCCAGATTTTCTGGTACAGGTTTGTTATGAGTTTGTTATCCACGTGGCCTTCTGGAAGATTGAGTTGGCGCGAGGATCTCTCTTGATTCTGGATTCAAATTTGGGCTCTCTTTTGGGCTTTGAATTAATTCCCTTTAATTATTGCTAATTAAAGAGAATTTGGGCCTTTTCTCTTTTAAGATGTGGACCTGCAAAAATAGAGAGAATATGAGTAAAAATCATATTTTTATTTGTAATATGCATGGGAACAATGTGGTAAAATATGCAGAATTGAATACCAATCAGTTTGAATTGTGGAGGAAAGCTATGATGGAGGAGATTGAGTCCCTTCATATCAATGACACTTGAGAACTTGCTGAGTTGCCCAAAGGGAAGAAGGTCATTGAATGCAAATGAGTTTTTATGAAGAAGGATGGATCTCCAAATAGTACTATCCATTATAAGGACAGATTAGTAGCCAAGTGCTATGCTCAGAGGGAGGGTATAGATTACAATGAGGTATTCTCGCCTGTTGTGAAACACTTTTTTATTCGTATACAGTTGGCACTTGAAGCACAATATAATGATGAGCTGGATCAGCTCGATGTGAAGACTGCCTTCCTGCACGATGATCTTGAGGAGGAGATCTACATGACACTACCGTTGGGGTTTAAAGTTGTGGGAAAGGAGAAGCTATTATGTAAACTTGGGAAGTCGCTATATGGACTAAAGCATTCAGCGAGACAGTGGTACAAGCGCTTCGACAAGTTATGAGTGGCCATGGATACACCAAGAGCTTATATAACCCATGCGTTTACTTTCGTAAGTTACTGAGTGGTGAGTATATCTATTTACTTTTGTATGTGAAGATATGCTAATAGCTTCTAAGAACAGATCATCAATAGAAAAGTTGAAAGTATAATTATCTTCTGAGTTCGAAATGAAAGAACTGGGAGAAGCTAGGAAGATACTGGGTATGAAAATTGAAAGAGACAGGGTAAAGGGGAGAGTGAGTCTGACTCAGAAAGCTTACTTGCAGAAGGTGCTTCAGAAATTTCTAATTGGTGATGAAGCTAAGTCTGTGAGTAATCCGTTGGCCCCTCATTTCAAGCTTTCAGCTCGAATGTCTCCGAAGACTGTAGATGATCGTGAGTATATGTCTCACATTTTATATGCCAGTGCAGTTGGTAGTCTTATATATGTTATGGTGTGCACGAAGCTAGATTTTTCACAAGCCGTGAGCATGATATCTAGATACATGCATGATCCTGAAAGGGGTCATTGGGAGGTTGTGAGATGAATCTTGTGGTATATCAAAGGTACTGTAGATGTTGGTTGGTTTTTGAGAAGGATGTTGGAGGTAAGCAGGAGTGCACAAGTTATGTGGACTTTGATTATGCTGGGGATATTAACAAGTGTTGGTCCACTATAGGGTATGTCTTAACCTTGTCGCAGTCATCGGTGAGTTGGCGCTATACTTTACAGTCTACAGTGGCTCTATCGATGAGAGAAGCATAGTACATGGCTCGACAGGGCTGTAAAGGGAGCAATTTGGCTTCAGAACTAGATGGATGACTTGGGGATCGAACAAGATTACTTGCGGCTCCATTGTGATAGTATGAGTCCTATCTACCTAGAGAAAAACCAAGTCTATCATGCGAGGACGAAGCATATTGATGTCAAGTACCACTTTGTGTGGGGTGTTCTTGAAGATGGAGATCAAGGTGAAGAAGATTCACACCAAAGACAATCCCCAGACATGCTTACAAAGGTGATTCCCGGCATCAAATTCAATCATTGCAAAAACTTGCTCCGAATCCTTCAGGTTGCTTAAGCTCGGTGGGCTTATTTGGATGAACTATCTGTGGCTTGATCCCCTGGGCAGGGATACGTAGGTAGCCGCAATGGTTCAGCCCGATCGCTAAAGCCGAGATCGTGTGTCGAGTTCGCATGGATCACTCAAGTCGAGATCGTGTGTCAATTTTGCCTAGGTAGCTCAAGCCGAGATCGTGTGTCGATTTTGCTCAGAATTCATTGGACTTTGGCTCAGATTTAGAAAATTTCACCGAGATGGAGAATGTAGAAAGAGGTCAAAAATAAGAGATAGAGTTTTTTAACTCTATGACAGGCTTCAGTCGACTGGGTGGTTGACCGACATGCACAAGGGTTGGATCCGTCGACCGCTTAGTCGACTGAAGATGATAGAGGGAGAGAAACCCAGTGGGTTAGTCGACCAGCCGGTCGACCGATAAATCTAGTAAGTCCTGCAATCTTGCAAAGCCCGGTCGTCAGCGCCTTTGGGTCGGTCGACCAGCCGGTCTACTGACAGTCGGGTCAAAGGTGATTGTGGACCCGAACTACTGTGGATTTGGGGGTTCCTCATCTCCTTATAAATAGAGGATGTAACCCATTTTGTGGATATGAGAGAAAATGTGAGTTCTTGAGAGAACCAATTTTAAATCCTCTTGTAATCTTCTGTAAATCATAAAAATCTCTCTCTTTTGCCCCCAGGATGTAGGCTATCTTGCCGAACCTCGTCAATCTCTGTCTCCCTCTCTTTGTGTGCGTGTTTGTGCATCTAGGGTTGTGTTCTTGGGCTGGTCTAGGTTCAACACAAAGGACTTTGAAGCGTCCACGCTTCACATTGAATCATCCACGCTTCATCGGTTTTTTACTTGTCAGTTTGAAGCATCCGTGCTTCACAGGTTTTGACTTATGCTAATGAAAGATGAATTGCAAACATGTTTTCCTCATCCATGTCCTTGTGAAATCTCCCTAGAAAATTAGAAAATTTACTAGATTAGGTAACAGGAATTACTTTTGAAGCATGCCTTTTATCCATCTGGAAGATATCATATACCTTGAGTGATTACCCGTGACACAGGGTATGGATGCCACAGCGCATTCAGCTTCAGTTTTAGGAGCATTATTCATTATAAATGTAATCGTTTATATTTTAAAGTTACTTCAACTGGTTTTCGACAATCTACCTTTATCAAGTATCACATCCTGGTGTAAGTGAACCTTTGCAAATCCTTAGCCACATTCTCCTTCCAGGTATACTAACTCATTCCACATGTTTTGATACCCCTCTAGACAAAAACTTGGATCTATAAGAATTTTCTCTAACTTGATTCACCATCTCATTTGATGTAAATTGCTTTATTCTCTAGTATACTGCTAAGTTTTCTGAAGTATACTTTTTTCACCCAAATGCTCTTGTTGTTGCGATGAGAGAGCTCTTATCCTTTTGACGATGCTATAAATATGTTCTAGTATTTTCGAATCAACCTTCTTTTACTCACCGTATATGGGGGATGCTTGATTTTTCTTTTGGCTTATTTTAGTGACTGAATTAAGGATATAGTTACATTTTATCTTTTGCTTCTATTTCCTCAGTGTTCATAGAGTCACTTATGTTTTAACTGTTTTTCAAATATGTACCCATGCATATTGTTCTTATGCCAAAAATCCAGAATTAAACTTTTCTCTCTCATTTCAAGGAGGTCAACTATGAAAACTACTCATTTAGTAAGAGATTCATGGAGAGATACATGAAGAAGAAAAGAGATCTAAATTGGCTTTCATTGATTAATTAACCAAATCTTACAATCATATTCCTAGAAAGATTGCATAGCGAGGTTTAGGAAAAGAATGCATTGAGTAGGTTTAATATTGATATGATTAAAGATGTGTAAGATGGGGCAGCAACTAGGATGAGAACAATTGAAGGAGAGTCATTTCCTATCACCATCGGCTTACACTAAGGATCAGTGCTAATTTCTTATCTCTTTGCGTTAATTAGTGATGGATGAACTGTGAGGCATCTTAGAGATGATGATCTCCCATGGTATGCTTATAATATAGTATTAATTATTGAGGGAAGAATAATTTTCAAAGCAAGAGAAGTCTAAGAATCTAAAGACTTTTGAATATGCCAGTAGTGAGAGTATTTCGTACATTCTATTATTGTTCAGAATCTAAAATGTAAAGGCATGCTATAAACTAAATAAACTTTTGCAATTGTTCTTTTTATAGATATAGGAACCTCTTATCTTTATTCTTTCTCTCTTTCTTTCTTTACATTCAAGATTTTTTTAACGGAAACAAACAACTCTTTTGCAATTAGAAAATCTCTACTTGAGTAAAATCTAACTAATATAGGATCGATCATAATAAAAACATTTCAAAATCAGGCTGTAATACCTTTTTTCAGGATATTTGCTAGTTACTTATGGTTTGAAGTTTTGGAATAGGCTGTAACAATTAAGAGAGCTGAAGAGAAGAATAACCAGGAGAGCTTAATTCATTATCAACAAGGACTAAGGTATGAAAGCATCAGCTTCAAAATGTGTGTTTGCATTTAATTTGACTGATTTTTCATTTTCATTATAGTAAATACAAATTTTGAAAACATTAATTAGGGCCAGCAAAATACAATATTAGTAGTTAAATAGTTAAAATCCTATGCCGATTATTTTTGAAAGGTATTAAAATCCCATACCTCGTACATATTGTTTACGACAGAAGTGAGGACCTTATATTAGTTTTTTTTTTTTCCCCTTTTTACAAGAGAAACAAAGCATTTTTATTTTTCAGACGCATATCCATGCATATCCTTTGATATCCATTAGTCTGGAATAGCATTATAATTTTGTAATATTTTTATTTGTTTCTCATGGGGACTTTAGTTGATGCACATTCTTTTACATTTCAATTTTAGGGAATGCCAAGTGTTTTTCTTGACGGATGTGATTTATTATCTGGCTTCAGGAAATTATTTCAGCATGTAAAGTTTTACATGAATTCAGGAGCCAAAGGTACCTTGCCGAGGACCTGAGGGGCAAGGAGAAATTTGGGATAGCTATTTCAGTTATTCAGAATGCCATGGCCAAAGCAAAGAAGGCAAATACACTGAAGAATGAACCCTGCATCTCAGTGTTCTGCAAAGAAATTACGGATGCCACTGAGATGCTGAGGAAGTTCGAACATGAGAATGATTTCTTGTCGAATGATGAGATTCCTAGCGTTAATTTGTTGCCGTCTCTTCAGGGGAAGAGAATTGTGAGTGCTATTCCTTGTGAAATCTCAGAAATGGGAGGGAGAAGCACTGTCCCTCATAGGAGAGCCTGTACAGATACAGCAAAACCGATGGGAGAAGGTTCATTAGCATCGCAGATCTTCAGCAAGGATACCGATAATTGGATAGTGATATTGAGTTCTTTTTTGTTAGTTGTTTGATCCTCCCAGCCGGTTGTGAACTGAGATAAAACAGAAGCAGAAGCAGAAGCAGCACAGTAGTTCATAGGGGACATCTGAAAAGATGTAAATAGCTGCAGGAAATAACAGCAACTCTTTTCAAATCTGACTATTTATCATCAAAATCTATTTGATGTTTGTTTCAACTCATCGACTACAGATTAAGTCCACCCTGACAACATGATTCGAGTTCAGAGTTCATTAACACTTCTCATGTGTGGGAAATGTAATTCAGTTGGATTGGATATGTAACATCTGTTTTGAATCTAAACTGTCAGATATGCCTTGAGCTTTTGCTCTGTTGACACTCGAAGGCAAATAGTATAACCAACATACATGCAGAACTTATATCATACAATGCACAATTCTGAAGAGGAAAAAAAAGAAACAAGGATGGGCTTTGCCATCTGATTCTGTAACAGGCACCATCACGCACTTCATGGATTTTACAGAGAAAGTTACACGAAAACTAGAGAATCAAACTTTTATCATGTCAGAGGCGAGCAACCAGAAGAGACAGATTGACGTTGAATCCAGATTGAGTTCAAGAGTGCTTTAAAAAGTGGTCACAAAAAGAGTGACACCGTTTTATAGAATATACTTCCCGTGGAATCACAACCTGCAGAACCAGGCAAGTCATTCTTTTACTGCAACTCACAGTGCCTGTTTGAAAGATATTCCCTTTACAATTATATAGATGGCCTCAAATGGGCACACCATCAGACACCGTGAAATTTTATACAGCATTACCATTCATCTTTTGTTAATAACAGTATTGAAAGAAGATTTCTGTGAGCATGTCTCGGGCAGTGTCTTGGTCAGCAAGTCCACAAGGTCACCTTACACTTCGGAGTCACTATTCTCCTCTAGTTCAGGTTCATCTCCAGGTTCTTGAGATATCTTATTCATCAGAAACCTCAAACTATCACCTTCTTCTAGTTCCCACTGCTGTTTCAATTCATCAATGGCTTTTGATGCGGCAGCTGCAATGGCAGGATTGCTGTCCTGTGCTAATCTCTATATTACAAAAGATCCCAAAAGAAGGAAACAAAAAGGAGAAAGAATAAAAGAAAAGGAAAAAGAAAATGTTAGTTGTTGGATCCTGTTCGCAAACTTTTCTTTTCTCTTATTTTGCAAATAAACTCGCGATAAAGTTATGTAGAAGAATTCATAATAGTTACTTGTAATGCCCCCATGCCAGCATTCCCAAGAATCCACATGGATGGTGCTGCTGCCAATGCGTTTGCTAGAGCTTGCCTAAGAAACCAGAAACAAACACGTGTAAGTCATGAAATTCTTTTTCCCCTCTTCACAGAAAATTAATAGAGTAACACTGATAACTTTAGCTATCAAATAAGAAACATGTTTCAGGCTCTGGATGCTAGGTTAGAGTAAAGGACTAATAATTTTCTGTTTGAGAAACCAAATACAAGTCCTGTGTCTGTGATTTTTTTATATGTTCATCTTCTTGAAGTCACTGCTGTTAATCCAAAACTTTGAAGTCGTGGTGAGGATACATTTTTATATACTCATACTATGTAGTTTGAGTGACTATTTTATGGGGAAAAACTTAGGTTTCTGTGCAGCGGTATTTTCTTTTTCTTCTTTGTAACAATCTGCATTTAGATACACACTCAGTTAGATTTTAACCTGGATGGCTCTGATACTATTTTAAAGTCCAAGCACTACACCAAAATTTTAAAGTTGTGGTCAGAGTTGAGAGATATATTTTTATATTCAACACCTTTACGAATTTTTATACTGCTTTTTGGCAGCCTACCACATTCCTCCAGAATGACTCTGGAAAAAAGAAAAAATAGGGCGAATTTAGGGCATTTCCACCATAGTCACAAACTTCACATGATTCATGTTTGATTCTAGGGACGAACTCTGTTGCATTTAAATTGGTCCACAGCATTTTTACCAATAATTGGCAAATATTACATGAAATAATCATAAAATTGTGAATTAATCATGATTTTATGACTATTGTGAATTAATCACAATTGTAAGTTTTTATTTGGCTAAAAGTTTTAATTGTACAACCTCAAACACAAACCTGTGACCTCCAAACTTGATACTACACTGACCGCCACTACACAATTGATCTAGTGCTTGATTGTGATGTTAATCATATGAATACACATTAAAGGTATTGTTCTACCACAAGTCCAATGCCAAAGTATTGCCAAACAATTTCCTAATATTGCCGATACAACTGAGGTGATGCTGATATTGCTGATTTGACGGAGACGAAATGGCTGATAATTGATATTTCTAATACTTCTGATTCCAGTACCTATACTAATATCGATAGTGAGATTATAACCATTGGGAGCTACTGAATTTTTTAAGAGGAATCAATAAAACGAGTTCATGTCAATATAGAGTATGACTAGCCACCTATGTTGCACTGACATGACAACATTGAAATGGACACAACACGCAGACATGTGAATTTTTTTTTAAAATACACATTGACAAGTGTCGGACAAGTTTCGGACATGACACGGCTCCGTGATAGGGGTGTACTAGCTACATAGCTATCCACTAATAGCTCAATCATAAGATCACATAAAACATAAAATTAAGGAGAAAAGGGGTTAGGTTTCAACTAAACTTAAGAGGAATTCTCACAAAATATCAAACAACAAAAGGTGATTGCACTAGATAGAATAGGGAAACTCCAGGAAGCAATTACTCACAAAATCCACCTGCTATGTAGCAATGGACACTCCTGTTATGATGTCGTGTCATGTCAAACACACACGTGAGACACCCGCATCATATATACTATTCAAAATTTGCCATGTGTCAGCATGTCGTATCTATGTTAATATGGCAAAATTTTGAGAAAATCAATTTTAAAGTTGCGTTATTGAACATGCTTTTGTGTTCTTATAATATCAAAGAATTTGAAGTCTATGCTAGACCTGATCCAATTTAATAATTCAGTGGAAACCCAAGTTATATACAGAAAAACCAATATAAAAGCAAAAAAATGTTTTATGAGATAAAGGGCTTGACCAATATGATGTGATTTATTATATTTTGATTAGTCCAAATTCAATAAAAAGATTAATCCAACTAACCACTTAATATTATTATTAATTCTTTCTAATTGATTATATTTCTATTGTGGATCAAAAGATGATTTTCATCTTTTAACAGCTACTGTTCTTAGATTTGAAAATTTTGATTATTAAGTAATTATTATTTTTACAGTCATATAGAATAGGTTAGAGGTTCAACTTTTGGCACTTCAAATCCCAGATCTCCTCTTGCACTAGTCATTATTAGCCAACATCGTGGTATAGTCTCACTTTGGATAGATCGGATTCACATGCTTGAAATCTGATACA
This sequence comes from Agave tequilana, assembly GCA_038442645.1. Taxonomy (NCBI): domain Eukaryota; kingdom Viridiplantae; phylum Streptophyta; class Magnoliopsida; order Asparagales; family Asparagaceae; genus Agave; species Agave tequilana. Next base: position 78,295 of record JAVJIF010004613.1, read on the forward strand.
ATACGAGCCATAAGCATCATCATTAGCCGATTTTTCTAACCTTAATTACTGACTTGTGTGTTAGTTTGTCCATGAAAAACAATAGGGGATGTGGATGAATTTTCACAAAATAAAATCTGTAGTACCTTGTGCTAGCATCAGGCGAGCTTGAACATTCAGCCAGAAGTGAGACACTGCCTTTACCATCCATTGCATCAAGATCAATAAGAGCTGCTACTAACAATTCAAGCTTCATGAATCAAACATGACAACAGATAGGAATTAGAAAGATAAATAATTTCAAACAAACACCCCTACAGGCTATCAGAATCTGAGTCCAATAGATTACCTCCCCAGGGTCAGTGTAATCAATTCCATCAGCCTCAGACAAGGCAGATGCCATACTCCAGTAAGCATCCTGAATATTAGTAATTAAAGATCCAAAATTAAATGCAGGGAATTTTAAAAGAAAAAGAACATCAAATCAAATTTAATTAGGAAATAGGCACAGAAATAGAAGCAACTAATACCTCTATTGCGGTAATGCGATCTGTAGAGACTTCTCTAGATAAAAGATCAAGAGATTTCCCATTCTTTTCAAGTGTAATAAATCCCATCGTATTGTTTACAATAAAAGAACCTTCTTTCTGAGGCCTACACAAATGAAGTAATATCAATATGTTATACATAGTAGAAGATATGTCTTGAAGGTCACAAGACTCTACAATATACAACAATAGTAAACAGAAATAATAATATCACGATTTCTGTCTTATCAGAAAAAGCTTACTGCTGATACAACTTGTTTGCCATCATGTCATGAATGTTCCTCACAAACTGTAATACCACCAATAAACAAAGGAAAACGTTAATAAATGTTTAATAACATTTAATACAAATACAAGAGTGTCTTAATAATATTCAGGATCCTTCTTCAACTTTGAAATTTATTCATATTGTTGAAAAATTATACTCTTTGAAATGGTAATCTTGCTGCTAAATCTAGGATTTATTATTGAAAAAAGACAAAAGATGCTATGAATCAAAGCTTGCATGTTATAGTTAATAAGTCAAAGAAATTTCAAGCAATTCGAATATATGGAAACAACAATCAATGACAACACTGACAAAAATTGTGTGCAGAAATAATTACATTCGTGTCTCTGCATAAAGAAAGACATTTACTTTGCAACAAGATGGTAAAGAGTACATATGAATGACAAAGTACTCATGAATAGGAAGCCGTTATCAGAATGGGGTTTCTACCTTCAAAGCCATGAATGCATCTTCCATAGCCCTACGCCTAACAACGTAGTCAGCTCGCTTCAGGTCAGCCTGAAAACAGACCAAAAGTTATTAGAAAATTGAATTATGTTATTCCTTGATTTTTACTGGTAGACACATAGACAATCCTGCCATCAATCATATTCATGTTCTGAAACATACAATCAAAGAGGGAACCCTAACTCACTACTAGTAAATATTCATTTTAAAGCATCTGTAATTGTCACATAGATATTTGGGGATGACCCTTAAGGAACCTGAATGGAGAAAAATGATTATGTATCCAATGTTTAATATTTTTTTTTATTGGGTCCTAGTAATATTTGTAGTCTTCTAGAGTCCGAGTAGTATTTGAAGTCTTATAGAGTCTTATTACTAATTGGAATCATAGTAACAACCTGTGTACAATTTGGTTTTGTTTTAGTCTTGCTCATGGTCCTATGTAATTGTAGTTTGAGAATCAATAAAGATATAGTTCTTTTAGGTTTCTTTGTAACTTATCATGGTAAAAGAGCCTCATCTTTGACAACATTTCGTACTTAGCAATTCAGCTTTAGCAAGTGCGAGATTTTGTTTTGTCAACCCTAGTTTTACTTTATTCTTTCACAGTCTCTCGTATTTGGCAATTCAGCTTCAACAAGTACAAGATTTTGTTTCGCATTCGGCAATTCACTTATTCTACGATTCCACTAGTGCCCTCTACACAAAAAGGGTATTAATGTAATCTTGTGTTTATTATTATCTATATAAAGATAGTGGCTGATCTCCATATAGGGTTAAGTCGTCTATTTCTCTACTCTAATATGGTATTAGAACGATCCCTCTTCCATCACCAACTGCTCCTCTATCATCATCCATCAATCAATACCATCTCTCTCTCTCTCTCTCTCTCTCTCTCTCTCTCTCTCTCTCTCTCTCTCTCTCTCTCCATAAACCTTAACCCTAGCCACCGCCTATCTACACCATTTCCTATTTCTCTGCGTCAACTCTCTTTCTCTTCTTTTTCTTTTCAGATATAATGTAAATCTGAACTCCTGAACTCAGATTTCAAAAAGGAAAAAGTTACTGTTCACGTGAATAGTATAGCGACGGTGATGTTCCAATGAACAATTTTGTCAGTCAGAATTCTGTTAACATGATGGTTGAAGTTATTCTTGTCATAGCTTAGTATTTAGTATTTTAAAGTTCAAACCCAGAGGCATTCATGAGTATTATTTGATATGATTCTACTTGTATTTGGAAGTTTTTACTATTGAGTTTGAGGATCTAAAAAAAAAACTTTCTTTTCTACTAAGTTTTAGGATCTCTCAAAACCTCTTCTGCTACTGAATTTGAGGATTTTTTTAAACCTTTATTTTTTCTCAGTTTAAGGATCTCTAAAACCTCCACTTCTACTCAAGTTTAAAAATATTTAATTTTTTGCGTGGTATTCGCACAAGTATTCGGTTCGACTCAGATTCACTTTGGTTTGATTAGGTTTGATTGACAGTTTCAGCATTGACATCAATGATTCAACAATGTTGCATAAGATTAGCAATCCAGTATTTGTTTCTGGGTTTTTATGTTTCAAAAAGTCGTTTAGGAATTTTTTTCCCCCTAGTTCTTGTAACAAGCTGTGCATGCTTGTCATCTATACTCTACCTCGAGGGAGAGTATTAGAGTGTAACACAAAAAAGGGTATTCTTGTAAATTTGTTTTTATTATTATTTATATATTGAAGTGGCTAATCCCCATGTAGGATTAAGTCGTCTATTTCTCTACTCTAACAGCCCTCCACACGTTAATTGTGGTTGAAATCCGCAGTTCAGTCATCATAATCCTCTGTGTCATGAACATAAACAGGTTTGACCCAATCAGCATCAACTGCAATTTGCAATTGAGGCCCAAAAAGAAAAATCACAGTCCGATCTTGCATCTAGATGCAAATCACAATTTATATCGCGACTGAATCTTAATTTGCATAGCAGAGCAAACTACTCAGGTTCTGATCCGAACCTTGCTCAGATTGGAATCAGATCTGATCCGACCGACCTTCCAATCTCTTTGACCAATCCATTTGCAGATCCTGCCAGCAATACTTATTAGGCACATGAGACGTCATTCGTTGCCCAAAAAGATGTGTAACTTAAACTGTTTTCCCTTCCATATTATAACATATAATGATAATCTCAAGAGCACGTGGAGTGCTAGGTTTATATGCATGAGTTCAATCTTTTTCTGCCAGTTATGTTTGGTTCAGTTCGTCACCTCAATATTCTGGCATGTGCAAGTGTACACATACAAAGCAACATCTAAAACAATATTGTAAGAAAGCAAGGAAGTACAATGAAATTAAAAGGTGATAAGAACAAGAATCATTGTGGAAAAGACTTGAATACCTCCAAGGCCCATCACTCCAGTGCTGATCTGCTGCTCTCTTCAACTTAGACTTAGCTTTGTCCTTTAATTTCTGATATGTAATATAAGCAAGATTCATTAATGGTCTGTTCGGTTGGCTGTAAACCAAAAAATTAAATGAAAAAGACTGAAATTTTATCAATTTCCAGCCCTTTTACTAATTTGGCAATTCCTGTTTGTTTGCAGGTAAATAGGGGTGAAAATGCAATATGAACTCCCAATTTGGCCCCATCAAAATGAAGTCCAGGTTCTTCCCTTGTTTGGACAAGAGGAAATGAAAATTAGAAATAGAGAGAGGTGGTGAACAGCAGCAGCTACCTCCACCATGTGAGGCATGGCCCCCACCAAAAATATTTTTTTATTGACAAATTGCCCCATTCCTTCCCAGTTTTAGCCATAATGAAAGGAATTGGAATTACATACAAATCCTACATGGCCCCCAAAATCAGACAAAGCAACTCCAATCTCTTTTCAACTATCCAAACAAAGAAATGCTTCATTTGGAAATGCAATTTGCAATCCACAATAGAATTGGGCCCACCAATTTTTACAAATTTGCTTCTTTCCTATCCATTTCCAACCAACCAAAGATAGAAAAGTAATTCATGGAATTGATGTTTAACCACAGATAGAAAAGTACGTACTGTAGTTATATGGTGCAGACAAGCTGCTTTTCTCTTCATTCCATGGTCAATCTTCTCAGTGTCCTCTCTTGCACGAGCTTGCAGAATACACTTTAAAAGTTAAGTGAAAAATGAACAAAGTCCCAAGATAACTAGAAAAAAAAATATGAAACTTTATCCAATTGAACATAACTTTAATAAGCATACCATCAAGCTTCAGAATTCCCAACCCTAGCACAGCAACATCTTGGCGTGCCCGATCATTCAGCTGTGTTATGCCACTGAGGTAAAGCAGCCAACAAGAGAAAAAAAAAAATTCAAACGTAAAAAGAACTGTGAGCAAGAATATCAAAGCATACTTTGACATTATTATGAGAAAACTTTTTATATATTTTACAAGAGAAGTCAGACCAATCTTCTAAGAAGTAAAAAAATCTAAAGTTCACACCTTATTTATGACTACCTATGATAGCCAACGTTAGTACCACTCGCCAAATCTGAATTTTCCAACTTGCAGATGGAAGTGATAGGATTTGACTGCATTATGGAGGTAAAACATGAATTGCTTACCGATGCTAGGTAATTACTCAGTAATGTTTCCATGAGATACTAACAAGCATTCAAAGAGAGAGTTCATTACTTGGCTGTTCTTATTAGAGAACATCAATGTTAAAGATGAAAATTAGGTGGCGATTTCTGGAGAAACACAAGGACTGAACTAACAGAAGTCAGCATATTCATGACTAGGGAAAGCAATAAGAATTTGACAACTGGTTCATAACTGCCAGAATATATACATTCCCCATATAGTAGTAGAACTGTGTATATCATGCGGAAGCGAACTTACCGTGAAAGCAAGACAATGTCATTACGGGCCCTTTCATTTACATATTTTGCGTCATTATAAACAATAGAGTAAGTACAACCACCTCCAATGAATTGATCACGGACCTGAGTATGAACTTCTCCAGCTTGCTCATTTTCAAGCTGATCACTGAAACAAGAGATAGAGATGTCAGTGTACGTATAGTCTTGCAAATAACAAGGCAGTGACAAATCAATCTAGGATAATCAGATAAACTGAAGTTACCGATCTTTGACTAGTAAGCTAGAAACGTATATGTGTGTGCATGTTGGGAGGGGGAGGATGGGAATCATTCTAGGATAATTAGATAAACTGAAGTTACTGATATTTGACTGATGAGCTAGAATTATATGCATACTAAATGGAGGGAGGGAGAGAGGGAAGGAGGTACATGGCTTGCCTTCGAACTAAGATGAGGGACTAAAAGATTACGTGACACATGGCATATTGAAGGTCATGATTCTAGTTCAGCATGGATGGAATATTTGTGTCCTAAACTTCATGTTGAATAGAACATGTGACTCGTAGTATGAATCATGGCATGACCAAGTTAACAACTTGTCTCAGACTACAGGGATGAATGATAAGGCTACCTGAAAGAATGTTTTAGGCCAAGTCAATTCATGACAAATTCTCATGCATTGTAGCGGTCTTTCCACAGATTGTAACAGCGCCTTGGAACCATTGATGCTGATTCATATTGGATGATGACTTGTAATCATCCTAATCAAGTACGAACTTGGTTACATGTGAAGAGGCTGCCTCTTCAGACAAGAAAATAAGTTGGGAATAGTTTTCTATTATAAATCAAATTAGGAGGAGACAGTGCTCTAACTATACTCCTTGAGTGAGTGTTATGAATGAAGCAAATAAATCCTAAAGGCAAGCAAAGAACACAAAGAATTTTGTACTCATTGTAATCCCCTTCTTCAAGATGGTTATGGATGCATTACAAGTTCAAATCAAATAGTTGACAATAGAGTAAAAAATGAGAATGAAAAAAAAAGTATTATGATAAAAATTATAGAGAAATATAGAAAGAGAATATGTGACTATCATCATGCTTTTTGATAACAAGGTTGAGGGATTTGAGTCAAAATCGATTTCAACTTGAGTCTAATATTTTACATTTATTTGTGGGTCTGTGAAATCTGGATGGTAATGATTTAAAGTCGTTTTAAATTTTGATTACGATTTGGAATAAAAATGTTCTTTTGGAGATATTTTCTAGGGTGGGTTGCTTTGTGTGGAAAATAGTGAGAGTTCTTTGTGGAGGCTGGAAGATCGAGAAAGAGAGAATGGTGTAATCTCAGATTGAGAGGAATGAAAAAATTCTCATATTCTTTCGTGTTCTCTTTTCATTTCTTTCACTAGAGATACAAAATGGTATTGTTAAACTTAGTGTTTAAAATAATAAAAACGTAACAATGAAGTTTTTCCTTTGTTAGCTTAACATAAGTTATAACGTAATGCATAACGTACGTTACGTGTGTTACAACGGTGAGTTTCTCATTAATTGAAAAGAGGTAAAAGAGAGGAACTTGAGTGCTTCGATGCTCGCCGATGAGAGAAAGAGAGAGAGAGAGAGAGAGATGCAACTGAAGATGAACTGCAAAGAGAGGAAGAACCGTACGCAAGAGTCAACGTCAACTGCAGAAAGAGGAGGAACTGGGATTCTTCGATGCTTCGTTGTTTCAATTACCGTTGCAAATTTAGGGTATCATATCGATTTGATCTGGAGAGAGAAATTGCTTCGATGTTTTATATATAGCAACCCGTGTAAATAACGTGAGTTACGGACGTTATATTATTTTCGTAGCGTAACGTTCGTAACGCTCCAAAAAATGCTCGTTACTGGGAACTGCATTTTTTGCAAGCGTTATACCACGATCGAGTGTCGTTACGTTTTGTAACGTGTTATAACGGGTTTTTTAATACATTGATAAACTCTTTAATTAGTTAATTATCTAATTAGGAGTCATATTATAGCTACCTAATTAGGAGCCCTCTTGTAGTTACCTAATTAAAAATCATACCGGTATATGCTATTAGGAGTTCTACTTGTATTATAAGTTATAATTATATTTGCTTATAAATATGAGTATTGGGAGAGAATTCATTAACTCTCTCAGATGTTTTTCCCTCAAATTCTAATATAGCATGAGAATCGATCAAAATTCTTTTCTGCTAATCGTCGACATTTTGTTCACACATGTGCGCTAGGCCCCACTCATGTGGCATGCGCCTAATGTTGGGTCACATTTCTACATTGCACATCTAATACCATGCCTAGCGCTGGGCCACGCTTAATGTTCGTGTTGCTGCTGCTTCTAGTCCCTGTTGTGGCTACTAATGCAATAATCATTGTTGTAATTATTGCTGCTACATCTACTTCTGCAATTACTACATTGCTGCAATGACATCTGCAGATTTTTCTACCTCTTTTGTGGCTTTACTGTTCTTTCCACACGTACCATCTATCTTTACAACTTCTACCAGTCAATCTATAGCCCTCTACTGCTATTTTCAAGCCACCAGCCACCTTTGTCGTGCCCTCTACAAGTAATTAGCTACTTCATAGTTCTCTGAAGTATGATCTAGTCTATAGTTATTTGTCTACAAGCCCTCCACTTTTATTGAGTTTGAAGATCTCTTAAAATCTCTCATTTACTGAGTCGAGAATCTTCGAAATCCTCACATTCTATTGAATTTGAGGATCTCTAAAATCTCTCATTTACTGAGTCGAGAATCTTCGAAATCCTCACATTCTATTGAGTTTGAGGATCTCTAAAACCTCCTATTCTTCTGAGTATGAGAATATCTCAAAACTTCTTATTTCTATTGAGTTTAAAAATCTCTAAAATCTCATTTTATCCAAGAAGACGGATATTTGAGTTTTCATACAGTTTTCACGCAAGTGCTTGGTTTGACACAAATTCGGCTTACTTTGATTTGCAACTTCGACATTGACATCAATGATTCAATATTTGTTATAATGTTATTTGTTTCTTAGTGTTTTATTTAGAAAATTTTTATTTCGGTAGTCTTTATTCTAGTCTTTGTAACAAGCTTGGCATGATAGATTGCTGCATCTTAAGAGGGAGTGCTCTTTGATTGGTTAGTTATCTAATTAGGATTCATATTGTACTTACCTAATTAAGAGTTATATTATTATATGTTATTAACAGTCCTACTTGTATTATGAGTTGTAATTGTATTTTCCTATAAATAAAAATATAGAGAGAGGACTCGTTAACTCAGATTTTTTTCTCTCAAATTCTCATAGGGCTATCAAAGCTCGAGGCTTGCTCGCCAAGATGGATTCAAACGTTCGACGATGACGTTTGAGGTGAAGAAGTTTGATGAGAGAAATAACTTTACATTATTGCAGGTGAAGGTTCGAGACTTGCTGATCCAACATAGTTTACACAAGGCGCTATAGGATAAATCGGCGAAACCTACAACAATGAAAGATGACTGGATTGAGTATGATTTGAAAGGTAAGTACTAAATCATCTCACAATGAAATTCTCTACATCGTGTTTGGTTGAAGATTTAGCAGAGAAACTGTGGGAAAAACTTGGCAATCTCTACATAACGAAATTTGAAAATCGGCTATTTTTGAAGTAACAACTTTTTATAAATTGTCAATAAAAAAGGTACTTTTCATGAGCATTTTAATTTGTTTAGTAAGGTTATTCGTCAATTAATTAGTATCAAGTTAGGTCGAAGCTAAAGAAATTTGCTAGTTTCTTTGCCCTTCTCATATGATGATCATTTTTATGACTTTGCTTTATGGAAAGGACACAATTAATTTGAAAGTGCAACTGCAGTTTTGTTGTCAAATGAGCTGACAACCACAAGGAAGAACAAGAAGTTGTCGCGAGAGGTAGGCCTTGAAGGCGTGAGATGGTCAATATAGATGGAGATGTGGAGATGAGACTGAATATTTTTACTGCAGGAAAAGGGGCATATCATGTTGCATTGCCCAAACTAAGGGAGAAGGAAAGTTGAAAGAACTGAAAGAAAGGAAGATGCAGAAGTAGCAGTTCAAGATATTGGGAATTTGGATATTTGTCTCTATATCTGAAGGTAATAATTTTTCAACAAATTCATGGGTACTGAATTTAGGTTGTTTGTTTAAGTTCGAAGGAGTTGCTCACTACTTATGAATTGTTGATGAAGAAATGGTTATAACTGCAAATGATATCGATTATAAGATAGAGGGTGTTCGAAACAATCAATATAAAGATGTTTGATGGTACTGTTAGAAAATTGTTGGGAGCTCAACATGTTCCAGAGTTGAGAAATCTTATTTCATTTGTAGCATTAGATTCAATGGCTGTAAGTATGCAGATGAAGGTAGAGTGATAAATTTGTGTTTAACTTTGGATATCAAATGTTCTTTTGAGATTTTTTGGGTTTTTGTACAGAGATAAGCTGAGAGGTTCATCTGGAGGCTGAAAGATTGAGGAAGAGAGATTGGTGTACTCTCAGGTTAAGAGAAATAAAAAGAATCACATATTCTTTCGTGTTCCTTTTTAATTTCTTTTATTGGAGATTTCATAGCAAAGGTATGTGGGGAGAGTGTAAAATCTTGTTAGTAGTGTTTTTTAACTCATCGGAGAAGATAGTACAGAGTTTGATAAAGCGTTAAGAAAATAACAGTGCAGATACCCTGATACGTGTCTGCAGGTGAATCGAGCTTCGATAGCAGATGAAGAAGAGGTTGTTAGCCCAGAGGCCTTCCACTCTAGTTTTGATGATCATTAACTCATGTAGTTATAGTTATACTAATAATCTTGTGATATTTAGTTTCAGATATTTAACCAAGTTATTAGTATGTGATTAGCTTCAACAAAAGTGTTTTGGAGCTTTTACATGGTGATTCTAGAGCCCGAGCATCAAAGTTCATATCTAACACTCGTTGGAGTCAAGCTCGGTGGATCACGTTTGGATCGAGTCGACTTGGAGACGGCGCTCTATAAGAAGACTTCGGTACATTGTTTAGTTGTTAGTTTAGATCCATTGTTAAAGATTAGATAGTGTGATATGCTCAAGTTCACAACACACACAAGTTCATGTTTATTGGTTTTCGGTTTTCGATTTAACCGATCTTGGTTTTCATGAATAGATAGAATCAAAACAAATTTACATGGTTTAATGTATATTAGATTTGTTCTATATACATCTATGCTTCAACTATTTAAACAACTTAGTTTGATAGTATATTTCATGAGTTTGGAGTTTTGATATTTTAGACAAAACTTATTTTCGGATTTAATGTCAAAACATAGATATATATCTCCTTCATGTATATTGGATTATGTCCATATACAACATGCTTAAATGTTGTTTCAATATCATGTTTTTGTATTTGGATGTGTTTTGAAAAAATCAGATTTCCATTTCAAAATCTAAGTTTTGAAAAATACGGATTTTGATTTTCGGCAAAATTTCTAAGTTACAAAAATAGTTTAAATGTTTGTAACATGGTTTGATTTACTCAAACATGTTTGTATATCAAAGTATTATGTTGAACCTATTTTTGTGAATTTTTATAAATTTTATGAGATTTATTTGATAATTAAAACTCAGTTTTCAAGTTCTACAAATTGCCCTGCCAGGCTCTGGCGGTCGACCGGGCCGGTCGACCGGACCAAGAGTCGGTCGACCGACGTGCACAAGGACGTGCACGCAGGCCAGCTTGTTTGGCCGGTCGACCGAGCGGTCTACCGACTTAAGTCAACCCACTCTCGGGTTGGCCCGGTCGACCGGGCGGTCGACCGGCCAGAGAGCCGTTGCTCTCTGGTTCTGGGCGCGATCGACCGGCAGGCTCAACGGTCAAAAAATTTGACCGTTGACCAGTCGACCGGAGGGCAATTTTGCCCCTGCCAGCTGCCAACGGGCAGTTTTGATTGGGCCTATTTAAACCCCAATCCTTGGCTGTATTTTCACCAAGTTTTCAAGAGAGAAAAATTTACATTCTTAAAGTATTTTATTACGAGTTTCAAAGAGTTTTAGAGCTTTAAAGATTTGATCTTTAATTTGTTTTAAAGGGGTTGGAAAATTCAAAGAAAAGAAAAGTCTTTGGGAATTGGTTTGATCTTCATTTTCAATTCTATCTAGAGTTTTTCCCTAGAGTTTTTCTTTGATTTTTGATTTCCAAACTCTTTGTTTTCTACACTTGAGCTATCTTGCTATCCTATCTATAGGATTTTTATCTTTGTGGGAAATTGGTTTGTGGTTGAGATAGACCACCAAGTTGTAAACTTTCTTCGTTGTGATATCCCTATAGTGAGAGGAGATTGATTTGGTATCCCTCTATTGTGAGGTGATTGTGGAAGTTGTGGTTGGCTCCCTCTAGTGAGAGGTGGAGATTGTGTTTAGCTCCCTCTAGTGAGAGGTGGAGTTTGTGTTGGAATCCCTCAAGTGTGAGGTGATTGGTGTTTGTTGGCTAAGTGCCTACCCCTCTTGTGTGAGGTGGATTTTGTGTTGGTTGTGCCTTGCCTCTGTGAGAGGTTGTATTTGGTTGAGAGAGGAGTTGTGTACTCCCGGTTATTGTATTGCCCCAACTCCTCATTGGAGGTTTCCCTGTGTAGGGAGTCATGTGTGGACAAGTTAGTGGAAATCCTTCTGTGTGAAGGCAGGGACGTAGAGCTGTGCTCGAACCTCGAAACATATCCGTGTGTTTGCGATTGATCCACTTTCTCTAACTCTCTCTCTCTATTACTTTGAGCATTGCATCATATTGCCATATCATATATATGCTTGTGTTGTTTTTGTGTGGCTCACTTGTGTTTAACCACGAGAGCTTCATATAGCACATCAACTCTTATTCAGAGGAATCAAGAGGAGTTAGTCCAGAGCCCTTCACCGGGAATTCGGCTACACTCGTTGGTTACATTAAGTGTGTTGTCATTTAGTTTTGTAATTCCGCATTATTGTTCACAGATTAGCCGTACATCTATTCACCCCCCTCTAGGTGTACTTACAATTGATATCAGAGCCTACGCTCCTGATATTAGGTTTAACCACCTAGGAGTTTGATCTTAGTTTTGCTAATCTATCATTTGCATTTGCACACGTATATTGTTTACACACACTAATGGATTGTTTGACACCTCCCATGTTTGATGTTTCCTATATTGACATGTGAAAATTTAGGATGAGTATGTACCTAAAAACCCTAGGCTTGTATGTTTTCCTTGCCGCTACCAAGAAATCCTATCTTGGTAATAGCAAGCATATAGAGGCCAATGCACAAGCCCTTGAGGCACTTAGAAGCACACTTAACAACGAATATCTTATAATTGTTTCTAACTGTGATTCCGTCTTTGCAGTGTGGAACACTTTGACCTCCTCCAAGCTTCAAACGCCCACATTGTGGAGGATGAATCTAGTGGAGAATCCGAGCAACAATGCTACATGGTCCAAGGGAATGACTCCCTTGAGGTAAACTCGGAAACTCAATTAGATGATGATGATGATGCTAGTTCTTCTAATAATGATTATATTGATGCCAATGCTTTGAATGAAGAACTCTCCATTATTTGTGAAAAATTGCTTGAAAAATATAATCTTTTGAAAAAGAAGAGTTTTAGACTTAACAAATAAAATAAAGATTTGTGTTCAAAACTAGATTTGATTTTGCAAGAGAAAGTGGAGATTTCTAATGAAAGGGATTCATTGAAATCCAAACTTGATCTTGTTCTAAAAGAAAATGAAATTTTGAAAAATAAAAATGATTGTGAAAATGTTTTGAAGAAAAATGAATTTTTAACTTCAAAACTTGATTTTGTTTTAAAGAAAATGATTCTTTGAAAAACAAAATTTATTTCTATTTCAAAAGAATTAGATTTGGTTTCTAAAAAGAATATTGTTTTGAAAAATGATATAGATTCACATGTTTGCCATACTAGTATAGCTTCACCTAGCTTACCTATTGCATGCTCCACTTTATTTTCTAGTATTAAAAATAATATAAATATTTTAAAGAAAAGTGTTGATTGTTTGGGCTCCACTTTGAGCCATTGTGCTTTGAACCACTCACGTTTGGAATCTATGTTTCGGAAGAAACAAATTCCTCCTATGCATGCACACAAACCACGGCATATACATGCTTCTCACGTTCACTTCCATAACACGATGTATGCTCATGCGTACACATGTACACATTGTGGACGTAAGGACCACCTTGCTAAGTTTTGTTATGATCGTATACATGATTCAAATTTAGCAGCTAAGTTTGTTTGGGTTAGGAAAGGAACTAACCCCCATGGACCCAAAAGAGTGTGGGTACCAAAATCCACCCCCTATGCTATTTGATGTAGGTGTGGACTCTCGCTTGACGTGAGAGTAATGGTGCCTTGAGGTGGATGCGTTCCGAGCCTAAAGATGACATAGTGGATGCATCACTTTCAAGGAGAGTTTGGTGGGAGGACCACCTTATTTTGGAGACATGGAAAGTTGCCCTCATGGTTTTGGTAACTATCTCTTACTCCTCTTTTATATTTGCATGCTTTTAGATCATTTATTTATAGCATGTCTTGTTTTACTGCTCATTATGCCATATGTCATGCTTATCAGACTATTGTTATACATAATTAGTATTTGAGACACCCATGTTTAATATGGACTTATACCTTTGTGTTCTCACATTTGTTTTTAACTAATGTGTATGTCCTAGATCTAATGCATGTTCATATACATAATGATCATATGAGTTTTTGTTTGATTTCTATGCTTCATGTTTTGATTACTTGTTTGGATGTTAGTTTTCATTAAAACTTGGATATATATACTTGTACAACTAGTGAGCCACAAATAGATTATTATGTTTTTGTGCCTGAATCATGGTTCACAGTCGCGGTCTCAGCCGCCGACTCGGCGGGCACTGAGACGGATCGGTCTCGACGACTCGGATCGGTATCAGGCGATACGCGCAAAATGCTACATAGAAAGCTCAAAAAATTCTGAAAAAATCATGACAAATCTTAAAAAAAAAGTAGATATCCACATTCATGTATTACATGTTCAAAATATATCACCTAGCACACTAAACATAAAGCGATAGTATAAATACACGCGTCGTCGTAGAAACATATCAAAATACATGCACAATATAGTAAATTGTACAAAATACATTCATAAATACATACTAATGTAGTTATTTCCACATTGAATTGCGATGAGGTACAAAATCATCATAATGCCGAGTCGACCGAGTCAACTCTGATTCTCGGCCGAGTCGGTCTCCTCTGAGTTGAGTTGACCGACTCGTGACTCGGACTTCGTCTCGGAGCGGGCCGAGACGGATACGACTCGGCTGACTCGTCTCTGACTCGGCCGAGTCTTTGAACCGTGGCCTGGATGCTCATTTGTAACCATTAGATGTACTAGTATAGCCTAGTTTTGATGATTCATACATTTGACTTGTATTCCCATTTTGTACATGTTTTCATGTTTATATTTAAACTTCATGTATATGCCATGTGTCAAACTATTAGCTATACATATACATCCTTGAGCCACTTGTCTTCATGCATATACTTTTGTGGACTCGTTTATATTTGGATATGTATGTATACTTTAGTTTGTACATGACATACATATACCTTGAAGGATTCTAGTTTTGATGATTTTCATGTTTTTAAGGAATTTCATATTGAGCTTAATTGTCTATTTCCATGACTTTGTATTTCACATTATACTTGTACACTCACATCATTTTTGTTTACTCATGATTTGTTTTCATGAGACTATATATGCTTTATAGACCTTTGAGTGTTTAATGATCATGTGATTCTCATGGAAAATATTTCTTGTTTTATTCCTTACTTGAAGGATTTCGTATTAGTTTACAAATTTTTCTTATAACTAGTTCGTATTCTTCATTATGGTAGAGCTTTTCAAACATACTATATTTTCAAACTTATTTTTGAAAACCTCTACCCATTTTAAGGGCGGTTGGTTGGGCGACCATGCCTTGTATGTTTATTATTAAAAATTCTTTTAAACATGTGCATGATATAGGTGGTAGGAAATATGAGTTATACACTTGATCTTATTTATGTTTTCAATTGGTATCATTGGATCTTTTCAATTGGTATCACTATTGACATTCTATTTGTATACTCATATGTTTTTTTTATATATGTATGCTTACACTTCAAATAGTATCAATTTCGATTGGTATTCAATTTTCCATACATATATATATATGCTTTATTTGTGCTTACTATATCTCTATATCTTTGAGCACAAATTTTGGTTATGCTAAGCATGATTTCTTCAATGACTAATATATTTCAATTGATTATGTTTCAATTGGTATCTTATACAAGCTTATGCATCATTTTGTTTGGAATTTCATAAAGGGGGAGAAAATTCATATTTCACCTTTTAATTGGTTTTATTTACCTTTGGTATTTTACTCCCACACTTTATGTTGAAAAATGGTTGAAAAATGATTGAAAAATGATATTGATTATTTTTGGTATCATATGCTCCTAATGAAAAATTACTTTCAATTGGTACTAATCTTTACGATTGATATCAAGATTATTTATATATCTACATCATTCAATTGATATCAAAATTTTTTTTTGTTTTGTTGAATTCTTCAACATGTTTTATTTACTTTCAATTGGTTTCAATTGGTATAATATAGACATGTTTATTTAAATTAAAAATATTTGTTTTATGTACTTTTAATTGGTATGTTTTATTTATTTTCAATTGATATTATGATGCACTAAATTGATATATTTTTTTCAATTGGTATCATAATGTTTTGATTTGATTTCACCCCTTGTTGATATTTTTTTGTTTAAGACAAAAGGGAAGAACATTGTTTTATTGTTTACTTTAACCCCTTTGTTGATGATTGACAAAAAGGGGGAAAAGTATTTGAGTTTATATGCATGTTTATTATTTATTTGTAAGTTTATATCAAAGTTCATTTCATATTGGTATCAAGAGAGTTTCTTTTATGTTTTGATGTTTTGTTGATATTGATATCAAGAGCATGGATAATCATGCTTTTTTGTTTTATTTTATTGATATCAAGAACTTTTGTTAAAATATTTTATTGTTGGTATCAAGAGCTTTTATGATTATCTTTCAATTGGTATCAAGAGCTTTTATTGATTAGTATCAAGAGCTTTTATTGCTTTTATTGATAAAGTTTTCAAATTGAAATTTTTATTGGTATCAAGAGCAATTATTTAAAGAACATGTTTATGATTAAGTTTATATTTTCAATTGATACTTAAGAACATGTTTATTTTAAACAAAAGGAAAAGGAATTTATTTTAAAAGTTTGGTATCAAGAGTATGTTTATTTCATTATGCATGTTTAATATTCATTGCATATCTTATTGTTTATTGCTATGCATGAGTTAAAGGGGAGCTTCTTTGAAGCTTAACTTTAATCCATGCATATATAACTCCATGAGTTTTGTCATCATCAAAAAGGGGAAGATTGTTGGCCCAGAGGCCTTCCACTCTAATTTTGATAATGATTAACTCATGTAGTTATAGTTTACTAATAATCTTGTGATATTTAGTTTCAGATATTTAACCAAGTTATTAGTAGGTGATTAGCTTCAATAAAGTTTTTGGAGCTTTCACATGGTGATTTTAGAACCTGAGCGTCAAAGTTCATATCTAGCACTCGTTGGAGTCAAGCTCGGTGGATCACGTTTGGATCGAGTCGACTTGGAGACGGCGCACTACAAGAAGACTTCGGTACATTGTTTAGTTGTTAGTTTAAATCCATTGTTAAAGATTAGATAGTGTGATATGCTCAAGTTCACAACACACACATGTTTCATGTTTATTGGTTTTCGGTTTTCGGTTTAACCGATCTTGGTTTTCATGAATAGATAGAATCAAACAAGTTTACATGATTTAATGTATATTAGATTTGTTCTATATACATCTATACTTCAACTATTTAAACAAACTTAGTTTGATAGTCTATTTCATGAGTTTGGAGTTTTGATATTTTAGACAAAACTTATTTTCGGATTTAATGTCAAAAACATAGATATATATCTCCTTCATGTATATTGGATTATGTCCATATACAACATGCTTAAATGTTGTTTCAATATCATGTTTTTGTATTTGGATGTGTTTTGAAAAAATCGGATTTTCATTTCAAAATCTAAGTTTTGAAAAATACGGAATTTGGTTTTCGGTAAAATTTCTAAGTTACAAAAATAGTATAAAATGTTTGTAACATGTGGTTTGATTTTACTCAAACATGTTTTATATCAAAGTATTATACTGAAACTATTTTTGTGGATTTTTAGAGATTTTATGGGATTTATTTGATAATTAAAAACCCAGTTTTCAAGTTCTAAAAATTGCCCTGCCAGGCTCTGACGGTCGACCGGACCAAGAGTCGGTCGAACCGATCGACCGACGTGCACAAGGACATGCACGCAGGCCAGCTTGTTTGGCGGTCGACCGAACGGTCGACCGACTGAAGTCAACCCACTCTCGGGTCGACCGGGGCGGTCGACCGGCCAGAGAGCCGTTGCTCTCTGGTTCTGGGCGCGGGTGACCGGCAGGCTCAACGGTCAAAAAATTTGACCGTTGGCCGGTCGACCGAGGGCAATTTTGCCCCTGCCAGCTGCCAACGGGCAGATTTTGATTGGGCCTATTTAAACCCCAATCCTTGGCTATTTTTCACCAAGTTTTCAAGAGAGAAAAATTTACATTCTTAAAGTGTTTTATTACAAGTTTCAAAAGAGTTTTAGAGCTTTAAAGATTTGATCTTTATTTTGTTTTTAAAAGGGGTTGGAAAATTCAAAGAAAAGAAAAGTCTTTGGGAATTAGTTTGATCTTCATTTTCAATTCTATCTAGAGTTTTTCCCTAGAGTTTTTCTTTGAGTTTTTGATTTTCAAACTCTTTGTTTTTCACACTTGAGCTATCTTGCTATCCTATCTATAGGATTTTTATCTTTGTGGGAAAATTGGTTTGTGGTTGAGATAGACCACCAAGTTGTAAACTTCCTTCATTGTGATATCCCTCTAGTGAGAGGAGATTGATTTGGTATCCCTCTATTGTGAGGTGATTGTGAAAGTTGTGGTTGGCTCCCTCTAGTGAGAGGTGGAGATTGTGTTTAGCTCCCTCTAGTGAGAGGTGGAGTTTGTGTTGGAATCCCTCAAGTGTGAGGTGATTAGTGTTTGTTGGCTAAGTGCCTACCCCTCTTGTGTGAGGTGGATTTGTGTTGGTTGTGCCTTGCCTCTGTGAGAGGTTGATTTAGTTGAGAGAGGAATTGTGTACTCCTCGGTTATTGTATTGCATTAAATCCTCATTGGAGGTTTCCCTATGTGGACAAGTTAGTGGAAATCCTTCTGTGTGAAGGCGGGGACGTAGAGCTGTGTGCTCGAACCTCGAAACATATCCGTGTGTTTGCGATTGATCCACTTTCTCTAACTCTCTATTACTTTGAGCATTGCATCATATTGCCATATCATATATATGCTTGTGTTGTTTTTGTGTGGTTCACTTGTGTTTAACCACAAGAGCTTCATATAGCACCTCAAATCTTATTCAGAGGAATCAAGAGGAGCTAGTCCAGAGCCCTTCACCGGGAATTCGGCTACACTCGTTGGTTATATTAAGTGTGTTGTCATTTAGTTTTGTAATTCTGCATATTGTTCACAGATTAGCCGTACACCTATTCACCCCCCTCTAGGTGTACTTACAGAGGTGTCGACAGCAATTTTCAGATAACTGAATTTGTCAGAGTTAGTTTTTAGCTGTGGACATGTCCTTTGGGCTGTCGACAACATTTTTTCAAGAAATTGGACTTGTCAGAGGTTGTCGATAGCGTTTGGTCTCTGGGC
This sequence comes from Agave tequilana, assembly GCA_038442645.1. Taxonomy (NCBI): domain Eukaryota; kingdom Viridiplantae; phylum Streptophyta; class Magnoliopsida; order Asparagales; family Asparagaceae; genus Agave; species Agave tequilana. The sequence continues at coordinate 97,309 of JAVJIF010004613.1, forward strand.
GATTTTAAAGTTGTATTCAGAATTTGTTTCTGATTTGAATTCAGAGTTTTTGGTCTCCTTATTTTCATGGGCTCTGTGGCTATATAAATTGTATCTTGTACTTGATCGATTTAATAAATTTCTCTCCCTTCTGCCAGAGAACGTAGGCAATTGCTGAACCTCGTTAAATTCATGTGTTCTTGCTTTCTTTTTTTTTGTTTACTTGTTCGTGTGATTGGTGACTATTTTCTGTGTTGTTGTTCTCTGTTGCTGATGTTCCAACAAGTGGTATCAGAGCTTTTCGGGTTCGATGGGGAGTTTTTTTGTTCGGGTGGAGTAAATCGCCTCAGAAACTATCTATAGTTTCGGTTAAAGGTTAGGATCTGAGCTTTTTCCTATTTGAATTTGTTTTCACTTATCATTTTTCGCATTACATTGAGGAATCTATTGAGATGGCCGAAAGTTATCAATCATCGGTGAAATCTGTGAGTCATCTTCTGACGAAGATTGGCACGAACAATTTGGGATGTTGAGACGCGAGAAGATGGATTCTTGACGGCAACAAACCTCGAAGACTCTCTGTGTCTAGAAGAAAAGCGGGAACATCTGGGAAGGACTGAGACAAGATGAATTGGATGCCGTGTGGCGTCATCGGGCCTTGTTTGACGCAAGACATCAAGTATCATGTGTTGTATGAAACTTCCACAAAAAAGATTTGAGAGATCCTCGAGAAGAAGTATTTGATGAAGAGCATTGAGTCTCGACTGCATCTGAAGAGGAGGCTTTATCGCTTCCAATTGAAGACAGGTGTAATACCTCGTTTCCGTCATACGTACTAAGTTGCGTATTCTGATTTTCGATCGTATTTCTTGATTTACCTCCCGTATTTGACCAATTTCAATTTCAAATGTCATTTTCTAATATATTAGATTTTATGTGATTTTCTGGAATTTTCTAAAATTAAAATGAATTTCTTCAAAACCGGTGTCGACCAGTGTCACTGATCGATTCCCGAATTTTTATCTTACAAACAGTTAGGAATTTCTAGAAAGTCCTTTAGGCATTATCTCTTAGAATCGTATCTTCTATCTACATTCTTTTTCTTAGAATTTTATGAATTTATGAAAATTCTTTCGGAGTCGGTATTTTATTGGTTCCGAGATTTTTTAACTTTAAATTATAAGGTATTTCTTAAAAGGGTTTTACTATGAGTCTACGTATATTATTATTGATTTTTGGTGAAAATTGCGAGTCGTTCCGAGATACTCGAAATCAGGACGATTTCGGTATTTTCCGAAATGTTTTCCGTGTACGTGACTTTAACCCGGGAACCCGTGTTTTCAATATTTTAATATTTCGAGTTAGAGAAATATCTTCCCATTTGGATTTCTTTTCTTTTTCCTTTTCCTTAAATCCTTTAGCTTCCTCCATAATCCATTTGAATTTCTATTTTCCAAAATTCAAATATTTTCCAAAATATCTTTCTTCCACAACCTTCCCCATTAATACTCTCCACCTCACCCCCCCACTTGGCTAATTGTGATTGGTCAAGAAAATATCTCATTCTATATTTGCAAAAGACCCCTCTCAATTATTTAATTATTTCTCCTTTACAAATCCAAACCCTATTTAAACTAAACTCTTTACATTTTTATTCTTTTCTTCACTTCATCAAGAAACAACCTTTGCAAATTCCTCTCCTTCTCTAAAGTAAACCCTAGGTCCTTGTCCCCATCTCGAGCAATTACAACTTGGGATTTGGGATCGTCCGCGAGATCGTCGAGGATCACTTCGGCACTTTTCGTCGACCTCGAATTCTTCCGGAACTCGTAGAAAGCCCCAAACAACCGTTCGAGGTGAGTATATTTACTCACCAAGACTAGACAACTTCCTTGTTTACTTGTGATGCTCATTCATGTACATTTATGCCATAAAAATCGTATTTTTAACCAATCAAACAACCATCAGAATTTCTATTCTGTTTTCTGTTTTTCCCAGTATTAGTCGACTTGACCTAGGACCTAGTCGACTAACCCGCTTCAGTTGAAACGTAGCTTTTCTGATTTTCACAGTTTTAGTCGACTAAGCCATTTTTACCAGTCGACTATACCACCCTAGTCGACTACATTTTGACCCCTAGTCGACTAATTTTCCTTGGACCAGAAAACACCAACTCTCGGCTCTAGTCGACTTATCCCAAATTATTAGTCGACCAGAGACCTCTAGTCGACTATACATAGTACCCTAGTCGACTAACATGTCCCGGAAATTTATCCCAACTTTCTATATCACAGATTTGGTCGACTTGCACATTTGTTAGTCGACTTATAGTTCACCAAGTCGACTACCCTTCCAACCCTAGTCGATTTCAAAACTCTCTGGAAATCACTTTAGTCGACTCCTGCAGACTAGTAGTCGACTGATGACCTTTATTAGTCGACTAATCTTTCACCTAGTCGACTAATTCTGGCTGGTTAACTCAGTTGTTTTCTTTTCTGATTTTGGTCTAAACATGATACATGTATGATATGCTAGTATTGTTTATGCTTCATAATTGATACCACATGACATGTTACTTGCAGGATCTCATGACATATACTTCATGACATGTTACCATGTATTTTCATGTAGGACTTGTTAATTAAATTGTATATCTCCACCTTATCATGCTATCACTTATACCAAGCATGATAGACTTGACTTTTGTATAAAATAGATCAACTTATATTGGGTCCGGGGGAGACCATGCGGATATCGATTGTGTTCGTGTTTACAGTGTTTTAGGAAATGTTGTGCAACTCATGTTCCGGTCTAACCTGCGGTACACCAGGGGACCGAGGGGAGAGCTTGCTCCCTATTCAGGAATCAAGTCATGACAAGAGCATACAAATAAGACTCTACTGTTTAGCCTAGCGGCTGGCTTCCGTTTACAAGCAACGGAACAATCATGGACCGTTATCCCGGGCATGTACGGGGTCCACTGTAAACATAGTTCGTCGATACAACCGCTGATTTCCAATAACCCCCTTGCTTTACTGGGATATGGATCTATGTGCTCTGGGACGCTGGGTCACATAGCTAGATATCACGATAAAACAAGTAATAAAATTTAGATATTAATTGTAGATATATTGTATTTAGACTTGTAGTTCCATGCCCTTTTTATATGTTACTTGATGTCCACTATATGATCCTAGACTACTTATTCATGTCCCTTAGCCACTTGGCCATATCTCGTTATTGTTATATGTCTTGATTCTGTGGATTTGCATATTCAGATTTCGAGACTTGGAACGAAGTGGATCCATCCACTGAGGACCAAGAGTATTTCAGTGAGCAGGCCGACCAGCTCTAGTTCCTCCAGGGCCGTACTTTTCCTTTTGGCTCACAGGATTTTTCTCTCTCAAGTGAGCATTTGTATATATCCTTGTACATATTCTTTTGGACTTGGTTGTGAAACAAAACACTTGTAAAGTGTATCAGTTCGTACCTGTATAACTTTGTACTTAAGCTTTATTGTTGGCATATATGAATATACCACGCTTGTGTTATACTCTGATTTTGTATTGTATTGTACTTTTACGCTTAGCGTATATACGTGGGGGCAGTTCTGACCTACGTATATACGTCGCGGTGACGTGTCCGTATCCGCCAGGATCGGGGCGTTACAGGTTGGTATCAGAGCCTGGGCTCTTACACCTAAAGTACAATCAAGTAGCAAATTATCGTAATTTGCTTATGCCAACTACAATGTACAAAGTTATAGAGTCCGTCTTGCTTCCTTCTTTGATCAATTCCTTCATATCCTGAACTCCCTTCAATCGTTTCCAATTCCAGTTATCCTTCATAATGGAGAGACGATCAGGTCGTAACAACATTGGGCAGGCACCCAATGGACCAGTTGGTGGAGAGAGTGCTGATGTCCTGAGAATCATGCAGACTATGGTGGACAACCAGCAGCAGCAGATGCAGAATCAGCACAGCAGATGGAACATCAGCAGCAGCAGACCGAACTCCTTAGGCAAGAGTTTAGCTGCCCCAAAGGAACAGAAGCCCGGGAATGTATCGGACTTCAGAAGATTACAGCCTGCTGTATTCACGGGGAACGAGCAACCATTGGATGCGGAACAATGGTGACGGACACGACAAACCTGCTGAACGCCGCCAGTGTGCCCAAGGAAAATCAGGTTGAAGTAGCCAAGATCCAGCTTAAAGACATAGCTCGGACTTGGTGGTTGGCTGAGGAGGCCCGGTTGGAGAAACCTATTACCTGGGCTACCTTCACCAAGAGTTTCTACAGCCGTTTCTTTCCTGCTACAGCACGGAAAGATATGGCGGAACAATTCATCATGCTCCAGCAGGGGAACAAGTCTGTAGACCAGTATGCTGCAGAGTTTCTTCGTCTGAGCCGCTTCGCGCCATATATGGTGGCGGACGAGGAGGATAGAGCCAGCAGGTTTCAGCAGGGCCTGCAGTTGGACTTACAGGTCTCCTTGCTGCCTCAACAGTTGAAGACCTATTCTGAGGTTCTCACCATCGCTCGAGAGGTAGAACGAGTGTTACAGAGGAAGCAAGAGAACCAGGCCATGAAGAGGCCGTTTGTGTGCCTATGGGAAGAGGAGTCCCGTTTAGAGCAGCGAAGGTTCAGAGGCAACCTTTCAGGCCGGCTCCTTATCAGTCAGCCCAATCACTTACCGTCTGCAGCTATTGCGAGAAGCCAGGGCACTCCCGACAGAATTGCCGAAGGGCAAACGGCTTGTGTTTGATATGTGGGTCTCGAGGGCATGCAGTAGAGACTTGTCCACACCATCGGAGATTTGGGATGGCCAACCAGCCCTTGCCAGGACTTCCAGGACCCAGTGGACAGAGAGTGCTGCCAGGACCAATTGGGCAGAGGGACCAAGGGCCAGTAGTAAGGAGAGCACCCCTTCCTCCACAGCATATGATTCGCCCAGTCCAGAGAGGAGGCAGGACAGCAGCCGGACGTGGCAGAGGTCAGGCTTACAACCTGACGGAAGCAGAGGCTGAGGCTTCAGAGGATGTGATTACAGGTAACATTAGAGTACACTCAAAGCCTGTTTCTCGCTTTATTCGACTCTGGTGCATCCCATTGTTACATCTCAGATAAATTTGTGGCTATACATTCTATTCCTGTTAGATTTTTAGACCACAAATGGGAGATAAGTACAGGGAATGGGGTAGTCTTATCATCTAGAGTGTGTACTGACTGTCCAGTAGAACTGTGTGACAAGGTCTTAGCCATAGATATGCTCGTGCTCGATACTAAGGGGTACGATGTGATCTTAGGCATGACCTGGCTCAGTCAGTATCATGCTATAATTGATTGTAGAGAGAAGAAGATCAATTTTAGAATTCCCCATCAGCCTGAGTTTCAGTTTAGTGGGGAAGTGAAGTCCACTAAGGGAAAGCAGATCATTTCATCGGAAGTTCAGAAGCAGAAGGTGCCAGTGTGGGATGAATTCCCGGAGGTGTTTGCGGAGATTACAGGATTGCCACCTGTCAGGACGATTGAGTTCTCCATCGAGACTATTCCAGGAGCAGCACCTATATCTAAGGCTCCGTACAGGATGGCACCGACGGAGTTGGAGATCCTGAAGAAGCAGCTGCAGGAGTTATCAGATAAGGGATTGATCAGGCCGAGTGCTTCACCGTGGGGAGCTCCAGTACTGTTGGCGAATAAGAAGGATGGTAGCAAGAGACTTTGTATTGACTATAGGGAGTTAAACAAAGTCACCATCAAGAACAGGTATCCCCTTCCCAGAATAGATGACTTATTTGATCAGCTTCATGGAGCCCGTGTATTCTCCAAGTTGGACTTACAGTCGGGCTATCACCAGCTGAGGGTGAAGCAGGAGGATGTACTGAAGACGGCATTTAGGACCCGATATGGCCACTACGAGTTTCTTGTTATGCCTTTCGGAGTCACTAATGCCCCTGCAGTGTTTATGGACTTGATGAACCGAGTGTTCTCGCCCTTCTTGGATCAGTTTGTTGTTGTCTTCATCGACGACATCTTGATTTATTCTAAGAACAGGAAGGAGCATGAAGAACACTTGAAGATTGTGTTGCAGACACTTCAGCAGGAGCAGCTTCATGCCAAGAGGAGCAAGTGCGAGTTCTGGCTAGACAGTATAGCATTCCTCGGACATGTGGTGTCAGCAGAAGGTGTATCCGTTGATCCGGGCAAGGTACAAGCAGTAAAGGAGTGGCCAGTCCCGAGGACAGTGACAGAGATAAAGAGCTTTCTTGGACTAGCTGGATACTACAGACGCTTCATCCAGGATTTCTCTCGGATTGCAGCTCCATTGACGAAGCTTACCAGGAAAAGGGAGAAGTACATCTGGACTGAGGAGTGTGATGCAGCCTTCGAGCAGTTGAAGCAAAAGCTCATTTCAGCTCCTATCTTGAGAACTCCCTCAGGAGAGGAGGGATGGTCATCTTTAGTGATGCCTCAGGTAAAGGCCTGGGATGTGTGCTTATGCAACATGATCATGTGATAGCATATGCATCTAGGCAATTGAAGCCTCATGAGAGAAATTACCCAACTCATGACCTGGAGTTGGCGGCAGTAATCTTTGCTTTGAAGATTTGGAGGCACTATCTTCTGGGAGATAAAGTGCTGATATATACAGATCACAAGAGCCTCAAATATATCTTTTCTCAGAAAGAGCTGAACATGAGGCAGAGACGGTGGCTGGAGCTTATGGCAGACTACGACATTGACTTGCAATATCATCCAGGCAAGGTCAATACAGTCCCGGATGCTTTGAGTAGGATGCCAGAGAACAGAGTACTTGTCCAGTTCACTCAGCAGGAGGACTTGATTCGGGATTTCATCCGATTGGATTTGATGGTGGTCCGAGGAGCTGAGAAGACAGGACAGCTTATGGCCTTACAGATCCAGTCTTCACTGTTGGAGGAGATTAAGGAGGCACAGAAGGAGGACCCCAGACTTCAGACATTCAGAGATCAAGTCGAGGCTGGATTGAGGACGGATATCTGTATTCGTCCGGATGGTGCCTTGTACTATGGAGATAGACTTTGTGTCCCTCAGGGGGAAGTGAGACAGAAGATTTTGGCTGAAGCACACAGTTCAGCCTACTCTATACACCCGGGGGGAAACAAGATGTACCAGGACCTGAAGAAGCACTTTTGGTGGAATGCCATGAAAGAGAGATAGCTCAGTTTGTGGCTAAGTGCTTGGTGTGCCAGCAGATAAAGATCGAGCATCAGAGATCAGCTGGACTTCTACAACCTTTGCCAATACCTGAGTGGAAGTGGGAGCATATCACAATGGACTTTGTCACGGCATTACCTCGTAGTCCCAAAGGTAAACATGCCGTGTGGGTCATCATTGATCGCCTCACTAAGTCGGCCCACTTCATACCTTTCCGGGTCGGCCAGACGACGGAGGTTTTAGCAGAGAAGTATATGAGGGAAGTCGTTCGTCTGCATGGAGTGCCAGTCAGTATTGTTTCAGACAGAGACACGAGATTCAGATCTCACTTTTGGGAGAGTCTCCAAGAGAGTCTGGGCACTCGTCTGAAGTTCAGTACAGCTTATCATCCCCAGACAGACGGACAGTCAGAGCGGACCATACAGATCCTTGAGGACATGCTTAGAGCCTGCATGATTGAGTTCGGAGGTTCATGGGAAGACCATCTACACTTGGCCGAGTTTTCTTATAACAACAGTTACCAGGCAAGTATAAAGATGGCACCTTTTGAGGCACTGTATGGTAGGAAATGTCGATCACCGATTTGTTGGGATGAGGTCGGTGAGCGGATTTTATTGGGACCAGAGATGTTGATCCAGACTACAGAGAAGGTCAGAGTTATCAGAGAGCATCTCAAGACAGCTCAGAGCAGGCAGAAGAGTTGGGCAGATTCTCGGAGGAGGCCATTGGAGTTCGGAGCTGGAGATCATGTATTCCTGAAGATTTCACCGACCAAGGGAGTGATCCGCTTCGGCACTCGTGGGAAACTAAGTCCGAGGTATATCGGCCCATTCGAGATATTGGATCGAGTGGGAGATGTGTCTTATCGATTGGCGTTGCCGCCATCGTTGGACGGAGTTCATAATGTTTTCCACGTGTCTCAGTTGAGGAGGTATGTAAAGGATGACAGCCATATTTTGGATCATTCCGAGCTGGAGCTACAACCAGATTTATCATATCAGGAGCAGCCAATGGCCATTTTGGATAGAAGTGTGAAGACACTGAAGAGCAAGGATATACCTTTGGTGTTAGTATCTTGGAACCGCCATGTGCCAGGAGAGGCCACATGGGAGCGAGAGGACGTCATCCGAGAACGATACCCGCAACTCTTCACCACTTGGTAAGACTCTTCCCTCCTATCTCTACCGTTATATTCCATCTATCATGTCTTTCCTTGTTGTCTTTCATCTTGCGAAATTTCGAGGACGAAATTTTTGTAAGGTGGGTAGATTGTAATACCTCGTTTCCGTCATACGTACTAAGTTGGCGTATTCTGATTTTCGATCGTATTTCTTGATTTACCTCCCGTATTTGACCAATTTCAATTTCAAATGTCATTTTCTAATATATTAGATTTTATGTGATTTTCTGGAATTTTCTAAAATTAAAATGAATTTCTTCAAAACCGGTGTCGACCAGTGTCACTGATCGATTCCCGAATTTTTATCTTACAAACAGTTAGGAATTTCTAGAAAGTCCTTTAGGCATTATCTCTTAGAATCGTATCTTCTATCTACATTCTTTTTCTTAGAATTTTATGAATTTATGAAAATTCTTTCGGAGTCGGTATTTTATTGGTTCCGAGATTTTTTAACTTTAAAATTATAAGGTATTTCTTAAAAAGGGTTTTACTATGAGTCTACGTATATTATTATTGATTTTTGGTGAAAATTGCGAGTCGTTCCGAGATACTCGAAATCAGGACGATTTCGGTATTTTCCGAAATGTTTTCCGTGTACGTGACTTTAACCCGGGAACCCGTGTGTTTCAATATTTTAATATTTCGAGTTAGAGAAATATCTTCCCATTTGGATTTCTTTTCTTTTCCTTTTCCTTAAATCCTTTAGCTCCTCCATAATCCATTTGAATTTCTATTTTCCAAAATTCAAATATTTTCCAAAATATCTTTCTTCCACAACCTTCCCCATTAATACTCTCCACCTCACCCCCCACCCCCCCACTTGGCTAATTGTGATTGGTCAAGAAAATATCTCATTCTATATTTGCAAAAAGACCCCTCTCAATTATTTAATTTTCTCCTTTACAAATCCAAACCCTATTTAAACTAAACTCTTTACATTTTTATTCTTTTCTTCACTTCATCAAGAAACCAACCTTTGCAAATTCCTCTCCTTCTCTAAAGTAAACCTAGGTCCTTGTCCCCATCTCGAGCAATTACAACTTGGGATTTGGGATCGTCCGCGAGATCGTCGAGGATCACTTCGGCACTTTTCGTCGACCTCGAATTCTTCCGGAACTCGTAGAAAGCCCCAAACAACCGTTCGAGGTGAGTATATTTACTCACCAAGACTAGACAACTTCCTTGTTTTACTTGTGATGCTCATTCATGTACATTTATGCCATAAAATCGTATTTTAACCAATCAAACAACCATCAGAATTTCTATTCTGTTTTCTGTTTTTCCCAGTATTAGTCGACTTGACCTAGGACCTAGTCGACTAACCCGCTTCAGTTGAAACGTAGCTTTTCTGATTTTCACAGTTTTAGTCGACTAAGCCATTTTTACCAGTCGACTATACCACCCTAGTCGACTACATTTTGACCCCTAGTCGACTAATTTTCCTTGGACCAGAAAACACCAACTCTCGGCTCTAGTCGACTTATCCCAAATTATTAGTCGACCAGAGACCTCTAGTCGACTATACATAGTACCCTAGTCGACTAACATGTCCCGGAAATTTATCCCAACTTTCTATATCACAGATTTGGTCGACTTGCACATTTGTTAGTCGACTTATAGTTCACCAAGTCGACTACCCTTCCAACCCTAGTCGATTTCAAACTCTCTGGAAATCACTTTAGTCGACTCCTGCAGACTAGTAGTCGACTGATGACCTTTATTAGTCGACTAATCTTTCACCTAGTCGACTAATTCTGGCTGGTTAACTCAGTTGTTTTCTTTTCTGATTTTGGTCTAAACATGATACATGTATGATATGCTAGTATTGTTTTATGCTTCATAATTGATACCACATGACATGTTACTTGCAGGATCTCATGACATATACTTCATGACATGTTACCATGTATTTTCATGTAGGACTTGTTAATTAAATTGTATATCTCCACCTTATCATGCTATCACTTATACCAAGCATGATAGACTTGACTTTTGTATAAAATATCAACTTATATTGGGTCCGGGGGAGACCATGCGGATATCGATTGTGTTCGTGTTTACAGTGGTTTTAGGAAATGTTGTGCAACTCATGTTCCGGTCTAACCTGCGGTACACCAGGGGACCGAGGGAGAGCTTGCTCCCTATTCAGGAATCAAGTCATGACAAGAGCATACAAATAAGACTCTACTGTTTAGCCTAGCGGCTGGCTTCCGTTTACAAGCAACGGAACAATCATGGACCGTTATCCCGGGCATGTACGGGGTCCACTGTAAACATAGTTCGTCGATACAACCGCTGATTTCCAATAACCCCCTTGCTTTACTGGGATAGGATCTATGTGCTCTGGGACGCTGGGTCACATAGCTAGATATCACGATAAAACAAGTAATAAAATTAGATATTAATTGTAGATATATTGTATTTAGACTTGTAGTTCCATGCCCTTTTTATATGTTACTGATGTCCACTATATGATCCTAGACTACTTATTCATGTCCCTTAGCCACTTGGCCATATCTCGTTATTGTTATATGTCTTGATTCTGTGGATTTGCATATTCAGATTTCGAGACTTGGAACGAAGTGGATCCATCCACTGAGGACCAAGAGTATTTCAGTGAGCAGGCCGACCAGCTCTAGTTCCTCCAGGGCCGTACTTTTCCTTTTGGCTCACAGGATTTTTCTCTCTCAAGTGAGCATTTGTATATATCCTTGTACATATTCTTTTGGACTTGGTTGTGAAACAAACACTTGTAAAGTGTATCAGTTCGTAACCTGTATAACTTTGTACTTAAGCTTTATTGTTGGCATATATGAATATACCACGCTTGTGTTATACTCTGATTTTGTATTGTATTGTACTTTTACGCTTAGCGTATATACGTGGGGGCAGTTCTGACCTACGTATATACGT